>CM021104.1:508081320-508286027 GCA_007115665.2 Sequoiadendron giganteum | reverse complement strand
GATCCATAGCATAAGGCTATATGTGACCCATCTGGAAAGCCACAGATACATGTATTCCGAGAAGCCCTAGGTGAAGTTTTCAAGCTAGAAGGGTTTTGTAATGAGGAAATCAATTGTGAAGAGTTGGAGAAATAATTTTCATGAATGGATACAACATATAAGGGCTGGAGGTTGCCTATTCACAGGATTAAAAGGGGTAACAGTTCAGAACCGTTACAAGATTCTGAGGGGCCTCCTTATCATGTAGATTTGTTTGAATCTTATATGAAGTATACATATTTTTCAGTATGTCAAGTATTGGGAATGGATGCCCCAGAGCTCATGTCAATTGTGCCAATGGTTATCACAGTAGACATCCAGTATCACAACTCCAGGCCATTTGATTATGCTTCATATATTGCCAAAGAGCTTGATTCAGGGTTGATAGCCATAAAGAGTGGAGCTTCTATTGTTCATTTAAGGCATTATTCACTACTGATGCACTTAGTGTTGTATTATGGACAAGAGTTGGGAGTATGGCCATCAAAGATGAAGATTTCTCAGGTTGGAAAAGAGGGTGAAGCATTGCCTATTCAATTGTGGATTGCTATTTGGGATAGCAGGTTTGTTAACTCTAGTTTCATTCATTTTGAAGAGTATTTTGTGAAAAATTTATACAAATTGTATAGACATCCTTGTAATTACTCATTAACCCCTGAGATTAAGAGGTTTCTTCGGCCAAAGGATTTCAATGGGCCAATTGATCATAATTGGGGTGATTGGTACTGTTTGGAGGGAGCCACAATGATTAGGGTGTATGGGTTTGAGGATACTCCTTTTATTTTACCAAGGACAGTTCCAAATAGAATTGCTTATTTGGAGATTGTTAGGCAATTGGACTTTAGTAATGTGATGCTTTTTAGTTCATATGGGAAACAGGCTTTCATGCCTAGCACATTATGTTTTGGTGATTTCACTGTGTTAGCAAAGGAAGGATATAATTCAATTCTTGATAAATTGTTGCAATACAATATGAAAAGGGGACCGCCTAGGAAGGATTTTGATCTTGAGGGGTATATCAACTCAGCTAAGGAGAGGATTAATTTTGGGAAGTATCATCATGTGCCTTATCTTTTTGATGATATGATCAGGAATCTGGATGAGGAAGAAGCTGAAGCTGTGGTTGAGAGTTATAATCAGGGACTACAGGATATAGGATATTTGTCTTCTAGAAGTGAAGACATTCCAGCGTGTAAAGTACCACAGGGTATAACAGAGAAGATGTCTAGACAGAGGACTCAGAAATATGTTTGCCCGGTTAGGGAGCAGAGTCTGGAGACAGGAGATATTGATGTGAGGCATATGGAGTATAGTTCATTTGTTTCAGATAATGAATTTATAAACTCTCCAGAATTTAAATCATTTTTGTACAAACAGAAAGGAAAATAAATAAGGGAAGGAGTTGGTTCAATCACTTCTGGGAATGAGGAGCAGCTTCTGGACCAATTACGAAGATGTGTAGATGAGGAAATGGCAAATATGACTCCTGAAAAGGGGAGGAAAATGTTGGAGAATGCTGGAGTAATGATTTTCCCTGGTCTTGATTTAAATTCTGCATTAGTATTTGATAGTTTTCTGAAGGATACTAACACTGTGCATAAATTGGATAAGGATAAGGTAATGGAGGTATATGCAGGATCGAAATTTAACACTGATGAAGGTTCATTAATGATATGGGCTTTGTACCCATCTCATAGGAAATCAGTGGTGATTGATACTGAAAAGGCATTTGGTCATGTCATGACCTTAAAGGTTGGAGAGGTAGACCCTGTGGTTACTGCAGAAATTGGTATTGATATTGCCAAATTGAATAAAGCACAGATTTAGGCGTTGATAAGGGAACGAGAGATGTATAAAGCAAATAATGAGAGACTGCTCAGAGAGAATGATAGGCTGAAAGATTTGGTAGGTGTTCCTGCAATGCCAACCAAAATGCTTACTCAAAGAGAAAGTTCCCAGACAAAAGAACATTGGGTTGGATCGAGTGCTTATAATCAAGGAAGGTACGATGCTATTACAACAATTGTAAAGAAGCGGCAGGTCAATTTGACATCTTGGCTGAATCAGTTGTGGGGGAAGTTTTCCTCTACTATGAATGCAATAAAAGAGAATGAGAGGATGAAGGAACGGGTGATGGATAAATTTCAAGAATTGACCATGCGTAACGAGGTTGGTAGCACTGCAACTGAAGGAGCAAATAATATTATCAGTCGTCATCAAAAGTTTTATGATGAATTGCTCAGGGACAAAAATGGATTGACTGAAGCTGCTAATACAGTTATGGTTACACTTTTTGATGCTAAAGGAGAAGTCAAGGATGCTGCTAGGTGGAGGAACGAGTGTGGTGTGATGCTGAAAGAGGTTATGAAGACATCCTCTGCGGAAGATACATCTTTAGAAGACGTGAGTGAGCGGGTGGAAGATATGATTAGAATGGAAACCACAATTCGGAATGCCGTTGAAGATGCAGATACTTTTAATTGTCAAGACTACTTGGATTACCTTGCTACAACTCACTTATGGTTAACAAGGCTTAATTGTCTTCAAAGCTTTTCGTATTCTGTTTAATCTTATTTTTGAAGGGATACGTCCTTTCATATTCTGCATGTATAAAAGCCGCTTTCAAGAGACAAAAGTAGAGGTTTTTTGGTAGTAAAAGGGGGATAAGACTGGTAGCATATGTAAATGATGGAGATATCAAAAGAACAAAAATTTTAATATAAATGGCGTGACATTTTCTGGCATCAGTTGTTTATGGTAATGATTGATTAGTATTATTGAGGTTGTCTCCTTATTTTGTGTTTCCTGGTTGTTTGGATTTATGTAAACAAGTTTTTACATCATTCATCAATGCACATTTGCTATATTCGTATGATCAATTCATTGATTCTTTCCAGCAAAGATTAAAATTATTTGCGTTGATCATAATAAACAGGGAATATAAATTGGGATTATTAAGAAGAAACTCAGTGATTATAAATGGTATGTTTATACAAGTTGTAAACCAAATAAAATACTAAACAGCTTGAATGTTTGCCAGTAAAATAAACCCGTCTTTGAAATTTTCTTGACTCCGTAAATCCCATATGGCACTGGTCTTACTTCTCAGTTTAAGTTTCATTCACATTCTCCACGCTTGTTAAGTTTTTAGTCTATCCTTTTCAAATATTGATATGTACTAATCGTTAAATCCAGTGTTAATTCATTTCAGAATTGCCATTGTAGATTAATTGAATAAGATTGAGCTTTCCTAAGTCAATTGGGTATACCCACCTAGGTTCAGCATTACCTAAAGAGTAGAAGGTTGAGTTTTCTTAACCTTGTCTATTACCCTAAAGCGTATCAAGAAGTTGGCATCTTCTTGAGGCATCTAGCCTACGTTTTTGAGAGATAACAAATTGGCGACTCTGCTGGGGACAAACAAAGAATCTGTGCCTTAATCATAGAGTTAAAAGTCCTATGTACAGACTCCGCTGGGAATCATAAGTAACATTCTTTTTCTCACTTTTTAAAGAAAAGGGTGAGTGGCGACTCTAATTTGAAGTATTGCAGTATGAATGGAAGAAGATCTCTATTTAAAGGGGGTCATTTTGGAGCTCCTCCTAATGATGGAAGATGGGTGCACAAAGATAATAAAATTGACAAAGGCAAAGAAAAAAGTGATGATATGTTCTTGATAAATAAAGATAAGTTATCAATGCCTTTTGGTAGAAAATGCTTTGACAATTCATCTGAAGAGCCTTGTACACCAGAAGAGCAAAGAAATCCTTTTTACAACCCCCAGAAACAAGCTGAATTTGAAGCTGGGTTTGAAGCAGAAAGACTCAGAGTTCAATATGAATATGATCAAAAAATGAAAAATAATCAGGAAGAACTTACTAATCAGGAAGTCAATCAAGAAGATTACGAATCTTTAACATATGATGAAATTAAGGCACGATTTGAGTCTCAGAAAAGGGAGAGGGAAGAGCAAGAAAAGGCCCAGATGATTCAGGCAATAAAGGAGTTTAGACTACAGAAAGCTCAAAATATTCCTCATGGGTTGGGTTCTTCTCCAAGGTATATACCACCCCATAAACTGAATACTCAGGGTGCTGGGCATTTTCAAATACCAAAGATCCCTCAATATCAAATGGGGAATCCACATAGACAGCCAAACCCTCCACCACCTATTCCCCCACAATATATGAACAATTATCCACGTCCTGGTCAACATCATGTGCCACAATAGAATTTACAATATAATAATCCTATGTTTCAGTATCAGTATGCCACTATGATCAGACAGTTTGATTTGGCAGGGTTTCAGTTGTGCCCTTATCCTATGGATGGCTCTTGGAGAAGTTCGGTACCAAAATTTACAGGGAGCAATGTGATCACTGCTGAGGATCATTTGAGGAGTTTCAATGCTTTTATTCAGGATTTGGATATACCATATGAAGATCTGCATATGAGGTTGTTTATGATGTCCCTTATTGAGGAAGCTAGGGATTGGTTTAATAGCTTGGCAACAACTTCTATTTATTCTTTTCAGATATTTCAAGATCAGTTCCTTGAACAATTCGGGAATCTGAGTGCACCAGATGTTGCTCTCCATGAACTAATGCGAATTCAGAAAGGTCAAAATGATTCAATTTTTGAGTTCAACAGAAGATTTAACAAATTACAAAATAGAATTCCCCCGGGATCAAAATTACCAGATTCTGTGGCATTGAGTGTTTACCTGAATGCATTCGACCCCAAACTACACATACCTAAAGACCAAGCAAAAAATCCTCCATTTCCACCATGTTGTTGGAGTAGACCCCAAGGTTTTTTGAAGCCACCCAAACACCAAAACCTAAGGAGTCCCTGATGATGTACCCAACCCCTGCTTTACTGGGGTTGCCTTTGGCAGCCCCATTAAAATTTAATTTCCATTTAAGCCTGATCAGTTGAAGCCAATGGATTGCCTTCCGGTTGACCTTGACTACCCCCGTGTTTGGTATACTTGGTAGTTTGAGGCCTATCCAAGACTTCATGATGTCCTCGTCCCACCTGAAGAATTTTTCCTTGGTTCCAATTGAGATTCTATTGTTTGCAGTTTTGATTATTTCTGTACGAATTTTGTCGATTAATTAGAGACGGTTTAAAGATTTATCCTTAAAAATACGTCTATTCCTTTCCTTCCAGAGGTGCCAAATGATTAGGGATGGAGCCAATGACCATAGCTCTTGCCAGTAGCCCCACTTGTTCATGTTTGGCTAGCTGGATAGGAACTCACCTAGCCTATACTACCTCGGGCTAGAGAAGCTAAAAGATGATTGCAGCCAGTCCCAGCATGATACTACCATTGGGCATGATAGGAAAAGGTGATCGCCATTCTCTTCCTCTTGTTTACATAATGTGCACCTTGTGGGACCTACAATACCAATCATCTTTAGTCTATCGCTTGTTAGACAACATTGGTGGATTGCAAGCCATAAGAATGCCCCAACTTTAGGTAGCACTGCCTACTTCCAACACAGCCTCGCCATCCAGGATTTATCCTTTGCTTGTGCTGATTAAAGTTGGTACCCAAGTTTGACTAAATAATTACCAGAGGTAGCTACACACCAGATGAGGGAGTCTTCCTCGATGCTTATTTGTACTTTCCTGTTGTATATTTCCTGGGTCACCAAAACTAACAAATCTTGGGGGATTGGTAGAGAGTTAAGATTTACCCAGTCGTATTGGCCAACCAATGGGTCAACACTTAATTAGATATAATCAGCCACCTTTGAACTGAAAACAGATTGTAGATTATCCACGTATCATCCCATCTCAAAGAGGTCATTCAAAATTTTGTAGCCGTTCCATGAGTCTGTCCAGAAAAGAGCCTTTCGCCCATTACCAATCCTCTAGGATGAATGGTATGAGACCAATGATCTGCATTTTAGGAGAAAGTTCCAGGCTACTGATCCACCCTTTAAGTTGATAGTTGTTAGAATCCTAGTGTTATTTGAGGAGTCCAAGTATTTTGATTGCATAATTTGGCACCAAGGTTTGTTTGAATTTTTGACCATCCTCCAACACAGCTTTTCCCCCAAAGCATTGTTCCTCCATTTGACTTTGTGTAACCCGGCTCCACCATCCTCCTTTTATTTGCATGCCAAGTCCCACCCGATTAATGGGATCTTTTTTATACCTTTGGAGCCTTCCCAAATGATTTTTTATAGAATTCTTTCTAAATTAGATTCGGTTTTACTCGGGACCTCCAAGATTGACATGGCGTAGATTGGAATAGCTGACAAGATAGCTTTAGCCATCGTAATGCACCCAACAAGAGTGAGCTAATTGTTTTTCCACGACATGGCCTTATTCCTACATCTATCAAATATCTTCCCTTGTGTTTTTCTTTACAAAACCCTGAGAAAATTTGGAATGTTTTATGTTTGGTTCTGCCTCCGATGTATGTATCAAAGGTATGAATTTAAGGCATATTTTGTGATGTTTATTCAAAGATCTAACTAGAGGTTTTCTTGCAGGAAAGCTAAAGAATGTCGGGAACATTAGGAGAAGCTGTTCAAAGGAACTGGCTTGTAGGAACATCAAAGGCAACAACTAAGCCCAAGAAGATCAAGCCATAATAGTTACCCTATACCTTGAGGTATAACCATAGGGGTCCTGCGGTCACAAGAAGGAAAGTGGAATCAGATTGGTCAGACATCACCAACACCAATTTGGGCTCATACAATTTTGAGGAGCTGTATTCATAAACGTTTGCTGAAGATATAATAGGGAGAACACAAAGAATTGTTGAGTCTGGATTGGCTCATATCACTTTATTTCCTATATCTGTCCAATGCCCAGAGTTAATTATGACAACAACCAGTGCTTACAATCTAGTCACTAGGCAGTGTATGGATTCACAAGACAATGTGATTATTGATTTTACTCCTCAAATGTTTCAAACTATGTTTAGTGTCCCGGATCCAAAGAACATGGTGCAGTTGAAGGAAGTAGGAGCTTTAGAGAAATATAACAAATACAAGGCATCCAACAAAACTCACTTCAATAAGAAATGGTTGAGAACAGAGAAGAAGTCTCTGACCAAACTTCATGATCAACTAAATAGAACAAAGTTCTACAAAGAAGTATCAGATTTGATCATGATGTTGTCTAGGGTGTTTGGGAAGAGGGATGCATTTCACTTCAAGGAGTAGATGTTTCCTTTTATTCAGACTATCTTGAATGGAAAACAATAGTTTGATTGGCCAATGGTGGTGTCTGATGCTATACATGACCAGTTGACAGGGATAAGAGAAACCAAATATTTCTTTATGAATTCTTATATTGTTTATGTAGCTACTAGAGGAGGAATATTTCTAGGTTTAAGGAGAGTGGGAATATTGGGAGAGAGAGATGGACAAAAGAAGGTGTGGGACCATTATGATTAGTTATCTTTGCAAGTATCTAAAACACAACTTAGAAGGTTTAATGATGCATTTCTATATGTGATCATTAACCAACTGAATAGAGATGCAGGGTATAGACTGAGCCAAGAGGCTATGGCATTTATCACGGAATGGTGATGTTGGTACATTCAATACCCCAATTTCATATACTTTAGGCTAACTAGATTTGAAGGTGATTTACATTTGCTACCAAGATGTTTTAACAATAGGATAGTGTTGATGGAATTTGTTTATCAAGCTCTGGGGGTTAATGCCCGGTTTGCATTGAAGCACAAAATAGGATGTCATAAGTTCCCCATGCAGTTGGGTGAATACAACTGTCAACATCTGGTGGGAGCAAAGGTAGTGTGCAGTGAGTTGATACATCTAAAACTAGGTCTGTATACAGCTCGGAAGTACGTTGACCCAAAGAAGAAAATGTATGCCTTGATGCCTTCTGTTTTTGATAAACATTTCAATTTGTTGGAAGATTTCTGGAGTGACCAGCATGATGAGTATGACCCCAGGAAGAAGAATTATGAGAGGTTACCCGTCTCACTCATGGCAAAGCTTGGGATTAAAGATGATATCCCTGGTGCATTAGTAGATGGAGTGGTATTAGATCCATCATATGAGGCATTGAACATTGGAACTAAGAACTTGGGTCTGGTGGACAGGGATAGTGAGGAAACAATTGACATAAATAAAATAGGGAGGATAGTTTTGGATAGAAGTATTCATTGGGCGGTCTTAAGAACCCAAAATCCTCAAGAACCAAATCCTAAGAAGGGGAAGGGCTAAAAGATAATTAAACTAAAATTACCTTCCAAAGAGCCCTTGGAATTCTTTCCTCTAGACATTGAAGAGGTTGAGCTTGAAGTAGTGGCTCAAGATGAACCAAAGACATAAGAGGGAGATACCTAAATAGGACCTATAGTTTCAACACCTGCATTAGGCGAGTCCTCTACACAAGTCCCACTTGCAAGACAGAAAAGTGAAGAAGTGCAAAAAAGGGACTCTTCATAATATTGATGAATCCTTAAAGGGAAAAGAAGTAGAGGTAGAAATTCATGATATTGGAATAAATTTTGAGGAGACTCTGTCATAGAGGGATGCACAATAAAATATGCCTCTAGAGGAGGATACTGAATAGGTGTTGATAGAGGAGAATCAATGGGCGTTATTTGAAGAGGCCAAGAAGGCTGCTGATGATCAAGCACATGATGCAACAATGGAGAAACATAAGGCAATTGATGCTAAGATGCAGACTGATGCTTTACTTCAGCAGCAACAAATAGAAGCTAAGTCAAGAGCTGATGAAATAGAGGAGTAGCAGAGGCAAAAAGAGCATGAGCTCAAGGTCAAAGAGGAGAATGATAAATTAGAATTGATATAGAAAATTAATGACCTTGAGGAGGAAAAGGCAAGACATCGAAGGGAGATAGAAGTTCTGGTGGCTAAGTTGAAGCTTGCTAAAGAAGCTCATAAAGAGAAAGAAGAAGAAAAACGATTGCAAAAGGAGAAAGATGTCGAAGAAATGATTAAGAAGCAACAAAAAGAAAAAGAAGATGCAAAAAAGCTTAAGGCTTTAGAGGAAGAAAGAAAATAGGAACTAGAGAAAAGAAGATTAGAAGAAGAGAGGTTGAAGAAAGAAGACAAGAGGTTGAAGAAAGAAGAAGATAAGAGAGTACAAGAACAAAAGGACAGGGAGGAAGCTGAAAAGCTTGCTAAGGAAAGTATGGAGCAAGAGCAACAAGAGAAACAAGGGGTTGATTGTCAACCTCAAGAAAATGTGCAACCACCCTCTACTACTGCCTCTTCTTCTTCAACTATGATGACTATCACTCTAGGTGCCCCCACTTGGTTGAAGCTGGATCTTTAGAAGAGATCATCGACACCTCCACAACCTCTCAATTGGGAGGATATGATGAAAGAAATTGAGAAAGAAAGGCCTAAAAAGAAGGCCAAGATCCTACATTCCACTAGGCTAACTGACAAAGGATAAATTGTAGCGGAATGTTCTATACCCACGATAGGAAAGGATGTAGGAGACATGCAATTGATAGATTATCAGCTAGGTATTGTTAATTTGGGGAGACCTACCAGAGATCAGCAAATGAATTTAATTAATGTGGTAGCATCTTCAACCAAGTCCAGAATGCTGAAGGATAAACAAAGGAAAGATGAGCTTAAGGCTCAGTTGGATCAGTTGCATGTTTTATTGAAAAGTGTTTATGCTCCAAGGACACCACAGGTTACCACTATTGAGACCCCAGTTTTGCTGAGTAAGAAAGAGGTAGATGATTTGGTACAAGTAAGGGGCAAGGCGAAAATGTTGTATTGATGGGTTGATAAATTGAATCAAGAAATAAGTAAAGTATTGGAAGACAATTTTGAGATCTACAAAATGAAAAAAGGTCTAATAGGGGAAATGAACCAATATATTAAAACATTAGAAAAATAGGAGGAGTACAAAGGATACAATTAGAAATTGAAATAAGTTAATAAATTTCCTAAAACTACTCTCCTAGAACAATCGATACTTGAAGAAGATAATAAAGATTTCTTGGAAAAGACGTCTTGCATACTCTGGTTTAGATCATATTTTTTATATAAGCATAGAAATGAAGTTCAAGATTCTGCTAAGGATTTGAGTGAACAGTTTGAGGAGTTGGAAGCCATCATTGCTATAATTGTGAATGTGGAGGTACTAGTAAAGGAAGGCTTACCTTTAAGCCAAATAAAGGAGAAGTGGAATGAAAGATTTAAAGAGATCATGTAAAAAGGGGATGATGGTGAAGATCTGCTGCTAGACCGACTAATGGATATTAAAGAAGAAATAAGAGCAACTAAGAGGGAGCTGATGAAGCTGAAGGATATGAGAGGGTTTGCTACAACGGAGTTGGAAAGAATTAAGTTTGAACACAGCTGGGTTGATCGGCCTGAATTGGACATACTACAAGTCTTCTCTAGTTTTGATGAGTACATGGCCGAACAAACTTTGCATGCATAAAATATCATTCATGCATGGCTCTCTTCCCTTCTTTGCATGTGGCATGTAGGACTGGCAATTTTGACATGCATGGCTTTCTTCTCTCCTATCTTCTTTTTCTTCCAGTTTAATTGAGTTTCCAAGATAACTATAATCCCTAAAAGGGTGAGTCGACTTAAAATAGAAGAGGACATCATATTTTGTATTTGTATGAATACCCTTGGGGTATCATATTGTAAAGGTTGGCTAATAGAGAATAGAATTGGCCACCTGATTGTAGGAGATAAAACTTTTTGATAGTTGTTACAAAGATACATTGTACTTCATTTTATAGTTAAATATAATTACAGGTTTTATGCAATATGGTGTTAGAATTAAGTTTTATTTGATAAGGTTGATGAGTTATAATCTATCTGTATGCCAGTGATTGTGCTAAAGCATGAAAGTTTCTTATGTGATGAAAATCATTAGAAGAAACCAAATTTAAGGATCATCTCATTAGATTATCGATGGATTGAATTTATTGAAGTTTGTTGATCTATGATCTTGACGATGAATGAAAGTGCATTCTTGTAGAAAATTTGAAATATTTGTGATGTGTGACTGTGACGTTAAAATTAACACCTTAGATATATGCAATAGTATGGATTATTCTATAAATTGTATCATGCTATGTTTTTTTTTATCTGTTGGAAAAATATTCATTGTTGAAGATATATGTGCGGATGCTAGATAAGTTTTATTGATGTTTACTGATTTACCCTCTGATCTATCTTTTTCTTTTATTTAAAAACCCCTATTTATTTAAAGACAGTTTAATAAATAAGTCATAGCTTGCTTTCCTTGTTACCAGCATAGGCCCCTTGAATATTACAGTTGCATGAACCAATTGAGTGACACCAAAGAGTTGATAACCAACTACTAGGACCTTGGGAGTTAGGCTACTACATATTGTTGTGATTAGGGAAAATCAGAGATAAAACTAGAATAACAAGATATCAAAACCCTAACTAGCACAATAGAGTATAAACAAACATGAAAATTAAAATAAGCAAATGCAAACCAATCTCCAAGCTTGAATTGATTTATCTCCATTTTTCTTCTCCACTTGAATGAGAATGCATGATTTTGAAGGTTTGAATGATTTGATATGTTGATTGCTCATTTTCGCAGCATAATGATAAGATGAATATGATAGAAGAAAAATAGATAGATAGATAGATAAGAAGAAATTTTGGCAGAGTAAGGATGCTGAAAGAGGATTCCCCAAATGGCATGTGAAAGGTTTGATTTATAGGAGAAGGCTGATTTGATTCGATGGCCAAGATTAAAAGTCAAATTTGTGATATGTGTGGCTAGGATTAAAAGTTTATTTTAGTGTCTATGACACACATTAAGTGGGTTATGACATGAGGCTAAAATTAAGATGTGAGGAAATAAGTGAGATTCTTTTATTTATTTTGGAAGAAAATATGCTTATGACGCACAATGAATGGGGTTAGAAATAGGATGTGAGTGAGAATCTCATAATTTAAATAATAAAATTATTTAAATTATTTGTGCATGTGAAGAGTTGTAGTCATGTGACACATTTTGCAATGTGACAATAAGTGAGGGATTAATTCAAATATTTAATTTGAATTATTTTGAGACATGTGAAAGGGGAATTAATTAAATAAATGAGATTTATTTAATTAATTGGGAAGGTGATTAAGTGGAATAAATGAGATAAGTGGGATAATGTAATGACCTAGAGTAAAATATTACAAGATGTTTTACAAGGTCTTGTATCGACTAGGTAATGTTATGACATGGACAATTTTGGGTGTCTACATTTTGCCCCTCTTTGAGATGATGTTCGAGATGGTGAAATTTATGTTGAGTAACATCATTTCAAAGAAGATAAGGTATGGATAGATGAAAAAAAGATGATGCCCCAACCACTTGAAGAATTGAGGAGTATGATGAATGAAGGAAAGGGATGATAGAAGAATATGATGATGCAAAAGATATGAAGAAATGGGATGATGATATAAGATATTATAATGATGATAATGCCCCCTCGAGAGGATAGGCGGGTTGCATAAACATGGATATTGTCTTGAAATGAATGAAATGATAAAGGAGGGATAAGATGAATGATACAAGATAAGAAGTAGATGAAAAAGAAAAATGACACACTATGCTGCAATAAAGTGAGAAATCATATGTTTGATACAACACTAGACGTTATGCACCAAGGTATAAGGACCAAGGTCACGATGTGTCTCATGCCCCAACATAATACAACCTTGTCTAGATACAAGATATGAATATTAGCTGGGAGTGATTCGGATTTGATGCCAATGCAAGATAAAAATGATAACACACACAAGCAAGCAAGCATGCATGCACAAATGATGGAAAAACAAACAAGGTATTGCCCTTGTCAAGGTGTAAACCGATGATTAATTGATTGATTGATGATGATGATAGTGTTGTCATTGTGGGGAACGATATATCCCTAGATCAACACAAGGATGATTGATTGATTAATTGATGATGATGATAGTGTTGTCATTGCAGGGAACGATATATCCCTAGATCAACACAAGGATGATTGACTGATTGATTGGGTTTACAACAAGATTAAGATCAAGACCAAATGATGTGATTGGATAGTTTGGCAAGATTGATTAGCTTCGTTGGTATGGATTAAGGATTGACTTGCATTTGGATTATTGCTTGGAAGGATTGAAGATGCTTGATTTGAAGATTTGGATGATGATTGTTGAATTAAATTGAGGAATAATTTACTTGGAATGATTTTGATTGATTGGATTGATGAAGAAATGATTTGATTTGATGATAATGATTAGATTGATTAGAAGAATAGGTTTGATTGAAAGAAGTGATGTGATTGATTTTATTGTTTGGATTTTTGAAATGTTTTAATTTTTTGGATTTTTGGAATATTTTGATTTTTTTGGATTTTTGAAATGTTTTGATTTTTTTTGGATTTTTTCAGGACCTTTTTCATTTTATTTTTTTGCATTTTTTCAAGACTTTTTTGAAATGTTTTGAGATGTCAATGGATGACAATTCGGGTAGCCTTTGTGCTAGATCGATGACAAGGGAAAACCAAGTCTAGGTGCAAGGAGATAGAGGAGATTGATGGATGAAAGGGTGGGTGATAGGATAAGGGACAAAAGGCTCATGATATATGGATGGATACAAAGGATAGGTCATAATGAATGAAATGGATGTATGCATCATAGGAGAGCAAAGATGTGATCTCCAAAGACTATGTCGCATAGGAATAACATGCCCCATTCTAGGTACAATACTTAGGACTTTTCATGGCAAAGGTTATGACACTAGGATAATGGTAGGCTTGTTTGGAAGGATGAGGTATATCAAAAGATATCCAAAGCATGTCTCAACATTTTGCCCCACATTTTTATCAAGATCAAAAGGAGAAAGAGAGCATGATGGCTAAGGATGATAAGATAGGAGATGGTAAGATAGGATATGATAGGATAAAAAAATGATATGTTAGGATGAGACAACATGCCCCCAAGTGTAAGTGACATAGAAGATCAACCTACACATGATGCTTGTTTTCCAGGTTTTCATCATGGTACTTATCCAGGGCGCCTGATTACCAGGTTTTCACCATTGGACGGAGGGATTTCTCTCTTTTTTCTTCTTTTTTCTTTTTTTTAAGACTTTTTTTATTTTTGGATAAGAGAAGGGGAATATGGATAGGAGGGACTCAAGTATCTAGTTCCATGAAAGGTGATAGTCCCACTAGAGATGGATGTCATCACATGAACCATGTCAAATGTCATTATGCTCATAGATGTCGATAAGGGATGACATGAAAGGGAGATGAAGTAGGTAGATGATGGATTATGATGTGGATTATGGAGGGATTGGTGGATCATGATGTGGATTATGTAGGGGAGATGAATGGGAGGCTTAGCCAAAATCATGGACCATAGGAAGGTGATGAGGGAGGTATGTAGGATAATGAGTGAAGGGTGAGGAGATGGAGGTATGTGGAATTGTTGTGAAATGGAAGGGAACCATGACCAATGGTTGCACACATTGTGATAAACATTGAAGATTTTGATGTGGAGGAGGTGTAGGAAGCAATGAAGATG
Organism: Sequoiadendron giganteum; assembly: GCA_007115665.2. Lineage (NCBI taxonomy): Eukaryota > Viridiplantae > Streptophyta > Pinopsida > Cupressales > Cupressaceae > Sequoiadendron > Sequoiadendron giganteum. The sequence goes on along the minus strand of CM021104.1, from coordinate 508,271,436 downwards.
TTTTCTTAGGAGATGGGTGATGAAGTGCTTTAGGTACCCACATAGACTTAGTATTTTTATGACTTTTATTTTTCTTGTGGGATGGAATATGAGATTCTTGAATAGAGTGGGAATGTGAGGTGGAAGTGGATCGTTGGGATTTTTGAGATGTAGATGCCTCGTTTGACTTGTTTTCCTTTTTCTTAGGTACCCAAACCATTTTGTTTTTAGACTTTTCTTTTGAAAGTATGATCTTATATTGCTTTTTGGATGGATTTTTCTTTGGTTCTTTGCTTTTATGTTCTAGGGCATGGGGAGCCTTCATATTTTTTGATTTATAGATAGAGGCATCAAATTTTTTGCTTTTGAATCCCATGGGTATTGTGGAATGAGTGAAAGCTTCATGTTTAGACAATGTGTGCATTGATTGGTCATGATTAGGATTTTTAGAGGATTTATGGATAGGTGGATAAGGGGATTGGATAATGGGGATATTAGGTGTTGGGAGTAGTGGAGGTAGATTAGATGGAGGGATATTAGGAGTTGGAAGAAATGGTGGCAAAGTTGATGGTGGAAGGTGTATGGTCACATGCTTGTAACATTTGTAAGATGATGGAGGAGGGATGGTAACATATGTTTTAGGCATATGATAGGATTTATGGTGGAAAAAGGACTTATGATGGATGGAGGAAGTACCAACATCTTTAGATTGGCGTCCTTGGGGTGTATATCCAAGGCCATAAGAGAGTGGAGGGACCTTGACATGGATTGGCTCCAAAATACCTTGTTCATAAAGGCCTAAGCCTTTACCTCAATAGTTCATGTTCTGAAGCATGTGATGGACAATGGGACTAGGTGTGTTTTGGACACTAGACTTGAGTTCATTATTAGATGAAGAAGGTGAAGTGGATAAAGACTGTTGTTGTCCTAAGGAGGAAAATTCATGAATAAATATGGATAGACCAATAAGACATGTTGGTGGATTTGAAATGGGGTCGATAGTGGATGTGGAAGGATCATTAGGATCTTGATTATGTTCATTTAGATCCACACTATTGGTTTGATCTTCTACATTTACTTGGGAGGCATGTGTCTCAGCATGACAAGTGGATAATGCAGGATCATGGATAGGACTAGGTAGGGGGTGTATAGGATCAATGGAGGTTTCTTTCTTATGTATAGGTGAAGTGATAGGCTCTTGACCATGGAATGCATAGAGTTGGCTAAGAGGATCATCATGTCCTTCTTGATCATAGGTATGATCTAGATCATAGAGGGAAGCTTCATCATGAATAGGACCAAGTATGTTATGAGTGGGATCATTAAAGGGCCTAGATCTTGATTAGAATGTGAGGTTAATGTTTCCTTATGCTTAGGATAATTCTCTTGACATAACTCTTGGATTTGAGTGGAAATGGAAGTGGAAGACTCTAGAAGAGGCTTGGTATGCTCTTTATGATCAACAACATGAGGGCATGATGGAATTTGACTTAGACATATAAGATCAATAGGTTGTGGACCACATGATGGAGTTGGAAGAATAGGCATGGAATTCAAAGGTTCGTTGGTAAGCTCATTAATGGGTGCTTGACATGGGGATGGTCTATTCCGTGCTAGTAGTCTTTGGAGAAAATCATTAAAGGATTCTTTGGTTGATGGATTAGAGCTTGAGAAGTTGGATGGTGGTGTTGGTGTAGGACTAGTGTGCTTTGAGATAGGCATTTTATTAGATGGTGATGGAGGACTAGTAGATGGAATGGTGTATGATTCCAAACTTAGGGTGGTGTTTCCCTTGTCAATAGTATCATTAAGGTGATCTAAGATTTCAATAAATTTTTCATCATCACTAAGATCTACAAAGGTCTCATCATCACTAGGAGCAAAGTTTGACCCACCTTGGAGGATATATGGTTTTGGATTATCTTCATGATTAGGTGAAGGGGCTTCTCGAAGTATGAAATTGGGCTTGTGACTAAGATCATTAAGGATTAGGATCATTTCAGCAAGTGCTTCCTTAGGATTAAGGCGATGATGATGTGGAATGATTAGATTGGATGACTTGGATTGATTATGATGAAATTGATTTGAATGTGATTAGAAAAAGAATGATTAGGATGATTAGAATGATATGTTTATGTGTTGGTGTTTATAGCTTGATATGATAATTTGCAAATAAATGATTAAACATGTACACACATGAATCACACATGCAAGACACATAAGCAAGTTTGAATTTGAAATTATGAATATGATAATTAAGCATGCACTTGAAGAAGATACATCAACAAGTCCTAGAACTAGTTAAGTGGGTATGGTCAATTAGGTCTTAAGCTAGGATGCACGAGGTTGACTAGGGATAATTTGAAAGAAAAATCTTGCCACATAGTCAGGAGAAAGGGGTAACCCACCCTTCACCTTCAATTCCCAAAGGTATAAAGTTCTTTGGGGCTTAGCCAAGAGTGACAAGATTTTAACTCTCAAAGAAGCATGTCTTTCGATTCACATCTTGATTGAGGTCATCCATAGGGGTGATGAAATCCCCTATCAGGCCTCCTATGAAGGGTATGACAAAAGTGAACCAAGTGAAATGTTTTTTATCACACATGCACTTGATTCACACTCGCAATTGTTAATTTCCCTTTAGAAAATAGAAATGTGTGTAAAACAATTCAAACACTCGTTATTTTTAACCCAAAGTCAAAATGTGTGATGGAAGACAATGGTTTTTTTTAAGCCCAATTTTAAAGTGTGATTGCAAACAAGATGTTTGCTTTAAAGCCCCAAATTGAAGTGTTTTGCAAAAAATATTGATTGATCAAATGAGAGATAAAGATAATAGAATGAGTGTACCCGAAAGTTTTCGCTTTCCAATCTGATGTGTATGAATGATATTGCTGCTACTAAAGCTCCTTATGATCACCCAAAAGTTTTTGATTTTCAATATGATGTGTATGACTGATATTGCTGCTACTAAAGCTCCTTATAATCACCTACAAAATCAAAAAAATAATATTATAATGCAACTATAAACAAAAAAAGTTCATCAAAAAATTGCAATTTTAGATACATGTTTTTAACATAGACGAATTAGATTTGATTAGTTGAAGATGTTATGGATCTGAAAAATAAAAACTAAAGAAGAGACCCCTCCTAATTTTTGGAGAGCTTTCCAGAAATGTAAAGAAATAAAAAAAAATCTTTGTTTCGCGCTAGAAAATGCAGATTTCTGAAAAACATATAGAAAAAAAAGATCGGATTATTTCGCATTGTATATGACCTATAAATTAAATCTATAAAATAGAAACCCTTATTTAAATTTCAAGATATTTCTAGAAATGTAAACATTTCTGAAAAATTCGCTGATTTGTATTCAAAAAGTAAATTTTATGAAAAAACATAAAATAGTGATAACTCCTACAAAAATGGCGATAAACTCTGAATCTTTTTATTGTGGCCTCTTGAGATGATTTATAGGCGTCAATAAAAATATTATGGAAAAATGAATATAAATTTGGAAGATATGAAAAAATTTGTAAAACTTGGTGTTTTGTCCAAAAACTAGCAGACCTGCAACAAAAAGTTTATGAAAGCTACAAAAAAGCAAACTAGATCAAAGGATTCACGTCGGGTTCACCAAAATCAAATATAAAACTAAAAAAACAAGACATGAAAACCCTAACAAGCACAATAGAGTACACACTAGCATAAAAATCAAAACAAGAAAGCAAACCAAACCGATCTCCAAGCTAGATTTGATTTATCTCCATTGCTCTTCTCCACTTGCATGAGAATGCAAGATTTTGAAGGTTTGATTGTTGATATGCTGATTGCGCATTTTCACAGCGTAATGATAAGATGAATATGATAGAAGAAAAATAGACAGATAGATAAGAAGATTCCCCAAATGACCTATGAAAGGCTTGATTTATAGGAGAAGGCTGATTTGATTCAATGGCCAAGATTAAAAGTCAAATTTGTGATATGTATGGCTAAGATTAAAAGTTTATTTTAGTGCCTATGATGCACATTAAGTGGGTTATGACATGAGGCTAAAATTAAGATGTGAGGAATAGTGAGATTCTATTATTTATTTTGAAGGAAAAGATGTTTATGACACACAATGAATGGGGGTAAAAATAGGATGTGAGTGGGAATCTCATAATTTAAATAATAAAATTATTTAAATTAATCTATGCATGTGAAGAGTTGTAGTCATGTGACACATGTTGCAATGTGACAATAAGTGAGGCATTAATTCAAATATTTAATTTGAATTATTTTGAGACATGTGAAGGGGGAATTGACTAAATAAATGAGATTTATTTAATTAATTGGGAAGGTGATTAATTGGAATAAATGGGATAAGTGAGATAATGTAATGACCTAGGATAAAATATTACAAAATTTCTTACAAGGTCATGTATCGACTAGGTAATATTATGACATGGACAATTTTGAGTGTCTACAACATCTTGTTCCATTCTGGAGAATATCCGACAACAAAACCCATTGTGACTACCTCTCTCAGCAAGAGACATCTCGTTTGGCTACATAGCCTCACGTCTTGACCATCAACCTCTTGGCCTCTCTATCATACAATCGCTTGGCCTTCACCTTCAGTAAGATTCATCTCTCAGCTCATGGCAACCCAACCTCTTGGCCCATCTCAGGTTATTGCCACACTCTCTTAGCTACCCAACCACGCAGCTTGACCTCTAGCCTCTCGGCCTGCACCTAGCCTCTTGGCTAGTTCGCTACCTAGCCTCTCAGCTAGTCCACTACCCAGCCTCTCGGCCAACACCTAGGTAACCATCACACTCTGCATTCATGGCTCTACTCCAAGAGATTCCTTTTTATCTCTCTCTCTGAATGTTCAACTACCGCACCCCTTTAGGGTTACAACTCAATGCACACGCCGTCATTCGACATATCTAACCATCAAATAAGCAATTGAACAAATCTCCAACATCAAACTTAGGGTTATACACTGAACATCATGTCGCCCAATCAAAGAGACATTTATTACCATCTCACCAAGTTCATTAAGCACATGGTCCCACATGCCATCTATCCTCCATGTCATCACCACCTATCGGCCTTCGACATGATCCACCATCCTATCATGTCCCACATCCACTTGTCATGGTTAGAGATCCACCAAGACACGTGTACACTGCTTGTGCAATTTCAGAGAATCAAAAGGGAATCTACAATATTTGCAACAAGTCTCCTATAAAAGACTTAAATATTAACTCCCAACACTCCAAGGGGTCTCCATAACCGTCGGCATCCAAGTCACTATATCGCTAAAAAATTGAACTTTAAAACCTCTTGTCAGAGGTTGTGAAATTCCTAGAACTTATGACTCACCAACTATAGAAGGATCGCTTTGTTACTCAAAACCTGAACTTCCAAACCTCAAGGTAAAGGTTGTGAAGTTCTTAAAAGCTACGACACACTGACAATAAAGGGAAGAGCCTTCACTTCACAGTCACTAAGTTGGGAGGTTATGAAACTTTACAACCCCACAACTTTAGTTAGAAAAACTTGAAAACCAATGAATTAACTCAGGTCGATGATGGAGGAAAACACAACTGATCCAAGAAGTCGATCAAGCCAGTAAATTTGAGTCACATTTCTAAAAATTCTCTCACTTGACAAAGAACTTACTAGATCCTTCCAAAGAAAACTCAAGAATCTTAAAAAATGCTTCCACACTCCAACCAAGACAACTGTACCGACATCTAAGATGTCCACCGACTCAGGCAATAGCTCCAACCATCCACCACAAGAAAAAGGAACAATCCAAGGCGTATATGCACCAGTCTCAAGAGAAAAAGCATCAAATCCTATAGACGGCAAGGGAAACAAAAATACCACCACTCCACTATGCTCACAAGCTATACAAAAGAAAGACAACATCAACTTCAAAGCCCAGAATCATGAACACAACCATGAAGTCATTCTCTAGAAACAAGATAAAACATCAACTAGAATAACAACGAGAAAACTGACTGCACCCATCCAATTGATCAACCCACATGACTAAAAATAGAACACACAACAAGTGCTAATCCATCCAATTACACCTACCTCCAAGGTATCCACATCCAAAAACTCATGCCACTTACATAGCCAACCCATCAACTGCAAATACAAGCTCCATGTGCCAACTAGTTGAAGAAGACAAAACACATCCAATAACTCCCACTACATGGGTAATTCTAAATCTAAAAGATTGAGGCATAATGAGTCTACCAATAACATAACATAGAGAGTGTAATCATGAAGTTTCAAGGAACCATCCACAATGATATGCACAACCTATACAACCCTCACCACAAAGAGAAAAGTATGCACATCATATACTTGTAGAAAATCCTTCTACATACACCTCTAAATGCCAAATTTGTCACCTTATTCTCCATGTATCCATGAGAACCTGCAATTGATCATCTCATGCTAAACTCCAAATGCATTAGTGCACTATGATGAAGTTCTGAAGCATATGACCAATGCACCCAAAACATGGAGAATTACTAGACCATTCTTAAAGTTCCAATCATCTAAACCAGGAACTTTTCATGACATCATGATCTACACATCCCACTTAGGAGATCTCATGCTTCAGGTGAAAATAACATGGTCTCAAGACCAATGCATCATGCCAAAACTCTAATGCGCAATCAAGAGTATACCATGACATGAAACACAACAAACTCTAAACCAACATCACTTTTCAAGCACCACCAACACCTCATCCAAAGACTCACAAGAGAACCCTTCAAATAGTGTCCATGCAAATGCAAAAGAACCCTTCTATAGCAATAGGATCTAAGAGTCCCTCCTAGTAACATCTACAATACTAAAGAATATCATTCACCACCAAGTGATGAATCCACAGTCATTGCTAAAGCTCCCATTGAATCATGACAACCAATATTTCCAAGCATCATGACCAAAAATCTACTAATATGAAAATCCTTCAAGTCCACATAGTAACATGTCCATCTGAAAACAATACCAAGTGGCACCAAGATCTCCAAACCAAGAAGAAAACACTGGCACTATCAAAAGCTTCAACAAACCTATTTATCCAATCTATCCATGACATCATGATACAACCTACTATAGGTCCTCATAATTGACTATTTAGGTACTCAACACCATTCATCCTTGCATCTCAAAGTAGCTACACTAATGCACAAGTGACCACAGACAAGGCTAGCTAACAATTTTACACCATCATAGAAATAGATCTCATGGATATAGACAGTCCACTTTCGAGTTGTCTCAAAACAAACATGTAGGTAAAGAAAATCGACAACATTGCATAACCCATATATCTATTCAACAGAAACATGCAAACCCATCATCACACTGGAAGCTATAAAACTAAGATCTCAAAGAGAATAACCACATAGATAGCATGACTCAAACACCAGATCAGACTCAGAACAGATTCACCAATCATGTCCATAGCGAGCACCATAGTCTAGGAACCCAACAAGCAACACCACAAGAATGTTGAGTGACAAATCACATACCAACACTCCCATGTAGAGAAGACATGACACCTCCTCAAACCATGTTGAACTGCAACTGTTTCATCTAGTCACACCCCAAAAGCTAGGGTCTAGAAAATAGCTTAACAAAAACTCCACATAACCACAAGTTTTACTTGACCATGTAAAACCTACAAAACCACAAAGCCATGCAAGTACAAACCATCCTTAAAAGGAAACAATAGTTCAAGAACTCCAAAACCACCAACATGCACATGCATTCAAGAGAGAGAGACGTGTTATTTCAAAAACTTCTAGATCATCCAATGATCAACTCCATAGCCTTCATGCAATTGAGGTAACATAATACTATGCCTTCCAATACTAGGAAAAACACCCAACATAAGCACATTAGTGCATGGTTGAACAAAAACCCAAACTTCTCCATATCATTAGGGAGCCTCACACACAGACACCCAATATGAAAGCTTTTTCTGCAACACAACCATGAAGAAAAATATTCCACCCCATGCATGAGGGTTATACTGCTACCAACTCACAATCTTCAAGTCACATCATTTCAATATGACCAACTCAAGTTTCTCCATCTTCTCCATCTTCCATGTTGAGTGTTGTTTCAGAAACTTCAACAAAAAAGAAAGAACTTCTACTCATCAAAGGATCAATACATCAGTCGATTCCTCTAGATTTCCTAAGCCTAATAGACTAAGAAATCTTCATAGAAGGAATACCCAGAAAAAACATCTCTAGGGAGGAACAAAACCCAAAAGAAGGCTTTGATACCAATTATTGGTATCAGGAAATTCATTGACCTCCCTTTACCTGCTCTAATACCACTTGTTGGGAAATATGGAGCATCTCAAAAACAAACATCCAAGATCAGTAGTTCCTTCGGTAATTTTAATTTCTTCAAATCACATCAAAGACATGTACTACTATGCCATAAAGTAGAAACAAACATAGTTCATTTCGCACATTAATTCTTAGAGAGAAGCTAATGCTTAACCACTTTCAAAAACACCATTAACAGATTTGGCGGATAGAACCAACAATCATGAAAGATGAGACAAAAGAAATGAACACACATATATACTTGGGGAAAACCCTTTCAGGTAAAAAACACCACTTTCCAAAATCCAAAATTGTCATTGTATTGTTTAGTAAAAAAAATAGTTACAATACAATATAAGGCTCATAGCCTTTACATAGTTTAAATCTTGTTCCATTCTAGAAAATATCTGACAGCATAACCCATCGTGACCACCTCTCTCTACAAGAGACATCTTGTTTGGCTACATAGCCTCATGACTTGACCATCAACCTCTCAACCTCTCTGTCACATAGCCGCTCGACCTTCACCTTCCAAAAGATTCATCTCTTAGCTCACAAAAACTCACCCTCTTGGCCCATCTCTGGTTACCACTGTATTCTCTCAGTTACCCAGCTTCTCGGTCTGACCTCTAGACTCTCGACCTGCACTTAGCCTCTCGACCAACACCCAGGTAACCACCACACTTTGCATTCATGGCTCCGCTCCAAGAGAGACCTTCTTCTCTCTCTCTTTGACTATTCAACTACCACACCCCTTTAGGGTTACACCTCAAGCCACATTCCATCATTCAGCATCTTTGGCCATTGGATAAGAAGTTGAACAAATCTCCAGCATTGAACTTATGGTTATCCACCTAACATCATGTCGCCCAGTCAAAGAGACATTTATTAGCATCTCACCAAGTTCACCGAGTACATGGGCTCACATGCCATCTTCCCTCTATGTCATCACCACCTATTGGCCTTCGAAAAAATCCACCATCCTATCTGGTCCCATATCTGCTTTTTGTGGTGAGAGGTCTACCATCACTTGTGCAATTTCAAAGAATCGAAAGGGAATCTACAATACTCACAACAAGTCTCTCAGAAAATACTTAAATATTAACTTCCAATGCTCCTAGTGGTCCCCACAACCATCGGCATCCAGGTCACTATATCACTGAAAAACCAAACTTCAAAACCTCTTGTCAGAGGTTTTGAAATTCCCGGAGCCCGTGACTCACCAACTATAGAAGGATCGCTCTTTCACTCAAAACTTGAATTTCTGAACCTCAAGGTGGAGGTTATGAAGTTCTCAAAATCCATGACACATAAACAACAAAGGTAAGAGCCTTCATTTCACAATCGCTAAGTCGGGAGGTTATGAAACTTTAGAACCCCACGACTTCAGTTAGAAAAAATTGAAAACCAGTGACTTAACCCATGCTGATGATGGAGAAAAAAACAACTGCTCTAGGAAGTCGATCAAGCCAGTCAATTTGAGTCACATTTCTCAACACCTTTTAATGCCATGAATTTCATAGTAGTTGTCAGACTCTTTTGAAGTGTACTCTCCACCCTTATCTGATCTCAAGCATTTGATCTTCAAATTTGATTCTCTTTCAACCATCTTTCTAAAGATCCTGAATCTATCAAATGCTTCTGATTTATGCTTCAAAAATGTCACCCAAGTCATTCTATAATAATCATCAATGAAAATCATAAATTATCTTTCACCATTTAATGAATTTTTCCTTGTAGAACTGCATAAATCATTATGAAAGAGTTGTAAAGGTCTAATAGAAGAGTAATCTTTGGACTTAAAACTGATTTTTGTTTGCTTACCCAGTTGGCATTCCTTGCAAGTGTTGTTGATTGGCTTAGAGATAGGTGGTATATTTCTCATATTCTAGTTTTTGGTGACCTTGACAAGATTTTCAAAGTTTATATGCATCCAAGCCTCCTATGCCACAACCAAATTTCTTTAAAATGACCCATAAAGAAAACATGTCCATCTTTATCTTTGTTTACAACCTCTTGTCCTTAACCCCGATGCAACTATTTTTCTTTCTTTTTTCCTTATTTCACAACCTTGAGCATTAAATAGAATATTAAATCCATTGTCATAAATTTGACTTACACTCAGGAGGTTATGTTTTAGGCCTTCTACATAGTATACATCATGCAATGTTGTATCATCATGTAGGGATATAGTACATTTCCCTGTAATTTAAACACAAAAATCATTTCCAAACTTGACTGATCTACCTATATAATCTTCAAATTTGATGAAATTGCTCTTATCCCCAGTCATGTAATTAGAGAACCCATTGTCTATAACCCATAGTTCTTTCTTCTTGACATGGAGTGCAGTTTGAACAAGAATAGCTTCAACCCTTTTTTCAATCATCTTTGGTCTTCAAACTAATTTTGTCTTATCTACATTAGGATATGTCACCTTGGAATATGAACACTCATTCTCTTTTGTTGCATTTCCAAGTTAGGTCTACAAAACTTAGCTATACATCCAAAATTTCCACAATTAAAGCATCTCAAATTATTCAAGAGCTCAAAAGGATTTCTACTTACAAAACTTGATCTCCTTCGAGATACAATCCTACATTCACTAGCCTTATGCCCATATTGGTTACAATAAAATAAATAACCAAATAAATGTAGATTATACCTGAATGGAATATTCCTTTTGATATTTGATGGTTTCATGAGATTTTTTATTTGTGACATTGATAAAGCCATCAGCATGTTGAAGATCATTGGAATGTGAAAATTGGCCTTCTACAAACCCTAGACCAGTCTTATCCTTGTGGCCTTTTTTTTACCCAAGAGATCTACTAACTTGTCAACATTGTCACACATATCGAACCTTTTCCTCAGGGCTACAACTTCTGCCTCTAAAGTATAACACTCCTTTTCTTTAGTGTCTAACTCCATTTTGGTGACTTTTGCAACCTTCTTGTTCTCTTCAAGCTGATTTTTTATATTTACAACTAATTTTTCAGACTCATTAACCTTGTTGATCAGATTTTCAGTATCTTTTTGGGTTTGATTTCTTTGCACTACTGCTTCCTTTTTGAGTGATTCTATTTCACCAAGAGCATATCTTAATTCTCTCTCAAGATCAACCTCTTCTTCATCATTTTCAAATTGATCTTCACTCTTTTCTTTATAATTTTCACTTAGACTAACAGTATTCATAAACAAAGTTTCCTTCCCTTCTTCAAAAGAATATTTTGAACAACTATCTATTACATCAACATCCTTAATGAATAGACTTTTTTTTCTTTTTGAAAGAGTTTTTCCTTTTAGGATTTTACTATTTCTTCTTTCCTTGTCTCCTACTATCCTCTTTATCACTTCTAGGATCTTTATTGGGACATTGAGTAGCATAATGTCCTATCTTACCACAAATGAAACACTTGAATGGAAGCTTCCCCTTATACTTTCTTGACCCTTTTTTCAATCTACTTACAAAGGAAGATTATTTGTCATTTAATTCCTCTAAATCAAAATGTATCTTTGTGTCCTTTTTGATAGATTTAAAGGCATCCTCTTTGCTTGTGCATTCATCATTAAAAATTCTTATCTCATAAATAGTAAATGTGTCATACAGTTCATCTAAGGTAAGTTTATTTATATCCCTCTTCTACAACAAAAATTCTTATCTCATAAGTAGTAAATGTGTCATACAGTTCATCTAAGGTAAGTTTATTTATATCCCTCTTCTACAACAAATACCTTGGAATCATACTTAGATGTTGTTGATCTTAGTACCTTCTTGACAACTGATTTATCTTCCAAGGACTCACCAAGACCATAGATAGCATTGATTGTCTCTTGAACTCTTAGAAGGTAATCAACAACCTTCTCTTCTTTATTTATTCTCAGTCCTCCAAATTTGGATCTAAAGGTTTGTAGCTTGGCTTCTTTGACCTTTTCCTCACCTTGATAAATACTAGATAACTTATCCCAAATAGCCTTTACAGATTTACAATCCATAATCTTGACAAGTATATCATTAGTCAATCCACAACAAATGGTATTTTTGGCCTTGGCATTACACTCACATGCCTTTTTTCATCTACAGTGGAAGGTTCCTTAGTAGTAGTGTACTCATTCTCTACTGCTGCCCAAACATCATAACCTAGAGAAGATAAGTAGGAATCCATTATAAATTTCCAAAAAAAAAACTAGAACCATCAAATAGTGGTGTTGTAGAAGTAAAATAATCTTCCTGAGTAGCCATGATAAGTACTCCACTACCATGGTCTACTAAGTTGATTAAACTTGTGCAAGGAACCTAAGGTTTTGATACCACTTGTTGGAGTACAGGACCACTGAGAGGGGGGTGAACCAATGGTCTAATGAGGAACCAAATTTTATTAATTAACTCACTTGTATTATACAAAGAGATCCATTGAAAACTCTTCAAAAATTATAGGTATTGAATGTTGAGTGAGTCACAATGATATGTAAATCAAAACATGATACTTGAACAAAGATGACCTATTAAGCACAACATGACAAACCATCAAGAGGATACATAACACAAGTATTTTCAATGGAAAATCCTAAAAGGGTTAAAAACCACTATGAAAATAAATTTTATTAAGCCTCAGTGGCCAAAAACCTCACTAGCAACACCTCACTAGTATCAAATTCTATGTCTCACTGGCAATACCTCATTGGAAGAAAAATATGTCTTACTAACAAACAAAACCATACATCACTTTCATCAATTTCAAAAAAAAAAGATAAAAATCAGAGGGTTACTCTGTTTCAAGACAATCCAGTGCTCATGTGATCTATCTCTACATCAACAATTCAAAAAACACCATCTCCCTTATTCACACATACCAAATGTATGCCAACTTACATTCTCATCACCTGCCCATTAGAATTTAAACATAATTTAAATATAATTTGTTGGTCTATAGTTTAGCACCTTTGTGGTGATCATTGATCATGTGCTCCCACACAAAGTACTATAAATCACCTTTAATCATTGCTTTAAAAAATAGTTACTCAAAAAAATCATGGGCAATGACTATTAGACACTTGTTAATGTTTGAGCTTCAGGAAATAGTTGTTGTCCAACTTTAAAAATAAACCTTTTATTTCTTGAACATTCCACTATTCCAATCAAATTATAACCTTTGATTTCACAATAAGTAGTGAAATAAAGCCAATTAACCCGCTTTACCAGTGAAGGGGCTGATATCTAATATATTTGATACCCTTGAATGGTAACTTAAGTAACTTTTAACTTCCTATTGTAAGTCACCTTAGGACCTCTTATATTCACCAAAGAAAATGAGCTTTGATGAAATATTAGCATTTAGGGTTTTGAATCTTGAAAAGAATGAACCATATCAACAAGGTGTTTGTGACTTGAGGCAACACTCACATGTTCTGAAGCAACACTGAAATACATCAAGTATTACTAACTCTGCATGTTGTGGCAACATAACCTTTGATACTAAAGAACATCAAGCAACAACAAAAAAATGCATCTTATCAAACACTAATACCATATGAACAAACTTGCACCAACTTGTATCAACACCCACTTTGGCATGTAGATCACCAAATGAATGAACAAAATCTTTGAAACTAATCCATGACAATACAATGAAGCAAATCACTCTACATATAGTTGGCATCAAACACCTTTTACATTACAAACTCCATTTACCTTTGACATCAATGACAAACAACATCAACATATTTATTATGTATTTAACCTATAATCTAACTATTTATGTAATATAGAACCAAAATATATGCCATACTCCATTATCTACTAGAATAAGTGTTATTTATTAGGATAATACTCTCAAGGTTTTCAAATAAGGTTATGGTGATTTTTGTTTGACCTTTCATTTGGTTTGCCTATTTTCTTAGAATAATTTATCAGGAGAAAATTGATGTGATTTATATTTTGATTTTTTTTTTAAAGAATTGTTCTCACTACCATACCCATCATTGTTATTGTTGTTCATCGATGAGATACTTGTCACCCATCAGTAGTAGCATCATGATTATTTAAAAAAATATTTGGCACAAATATATTTTTGTCTTTTGTGGTGTTTCACTAGTCTACTATTTCTATTATGTTCTTTTCATATACTATTCATGGTGGTCTAATCTATTCTTAATCCCTCTCAAGGTCATAATTGTATGATTTATAGGGAAGTTTTAAAATTTCCTCCCACTTACACCTAATAAGGGCATGCAAAAAGATACCATATAACTCCTCATGGTCTATGCTTCGTGCACTAGATGTAGACTAGCGAAATTTCCTCCATGCCATGATAAATGGTCTAGTGATTCATTTATATCTTTCTTAACACGTGAATTTTGAAGTATTTAATTTAACTTTTTTATCCATGTCAAATGAAATGGAAAAATCACCAACATATTTTATTTGAAAGAATGGATTGGGGCCTCAAGAATCCTATAATAACAATCTAAGGAATCTCCCTCCAAGAATTTTAGAAAAATGATGATGACCACATCACCGGGAAAAGTTCTTGAGCTAACAATACATAGGTGTAGACACCTAATTCTTACTAGATGATTAAATTAACAATTGTTTTCACTTCATCCTAATAATTAAACAATTTCATATTATTTGATTAAATTCATATTATCTATTCATATATATTAATTAAATAATTAATATTATTTGACTAATTTACTAAATATTTTTCTATTCTAAAGGATAATTAAATAATTAATTATTCCTTCCCCATCTCCAAAATTAAATAATTTATTATTTAATTATCCATATTCCCACTTCCTAAATTAAATAATCATGTGGTGTAAAAGTGGAGTAATTAGTAAAACTAAACACACATCAATGAAGACGTCTTACATAAAAGAAATTGAAATAACAAATTAAACTGCTATGGCTATCCTCTCAAATCATCTCATTGCTCTCTAATCTTAAGGACCTTCAAATTCATGCTCTCAGATTTGTATGTTGCACATGAATTCACAAGATGAAAACCTAAGAGATGAGAAGATTTTATGATATGAAAAACTATATGCCTACATCTACATGTTTTTGGTATTTTGATTGCAATGCTAAATGATATGATATAATGATGTATTCAAAATAATGCTAAGATGATTTTTGTGATGAGATGTGAAACTAAATGAAATGTTGTATGAAAATGCAACAATTAAGATGCTAAAACTAAAATTTCCATGATAACACTAATATGAATTAAATGCTAAATGCTAAATTAAAATTATATGAAAATGCTCTCAAAATGATCTCAATTGCTAAGATTATTTATGCATCATAAGTTTATGATCAAATCCTTGCTAAAAAGTTGTAGAATGATTTCCTATTTATATATTTATCCAAGCCTCGAATGAGGTGGAAAACATGAACGATCGAGATCGTGATCTTGAGAGATCAATAGTGGAGCACAAAGAGGTTGGAGGAATTTATGGAGGCTTCTCCATTTGGAAGGGCAAATCATCCAAGTGTCAAAGAGCATCAATTAGAAAGAGGAGCCATGTGTCTCCAGGAAGGTTAGGAGGTTAGATGAATATTTCTAATTTAGAAATCAGAAATAAAAGAAATCTTGTGACATGTGATGATGTGGAGGGTGGGTTGGAGGAAGTTAGGAAATTATGGAGAAATGTGACAAATTTGAATTAAAAATTCAAATTTAATGAGAAAGGGGAACAATAAATTAAAATGCTATTTAAATTTTTGTATTTAATTAATTCAAGAGGGAAGATGATTTTTGAATAAGAATTAAAGGTGTGAACTTATACAAATAAATTTATCACTTTATTATATAAGTAGAGGGATTTAGATTAATTAATTAAATAACTAGTATTTAATTAGTTTCTGCTCTAGACCATTTTTATGTGTATACATTTTTCTCCTCTTTGAAGTGATGTGCATAGACGCATTGCTTCAAATAATTTTTTTTTCAAACGGTGATGATAAAAAAATTGACATGCCCCAAACACTGATTTTTTAGTGATGATTGATGTATGCTCCCTCAGGAGATAAATCAAGGAATTTTTGATTTTTTTGAAAATTTTGATGATTTTGAAATTTTTAGCATGCTTCAATGATTTATCTCCTAAAAATTGTTGTGAGATCTACCCTAGTTGATTAATTGATGAATTTTAGCCCCTTTGAAAATTAAAATAAATCAATGTCACTTAATTACCCACCTTAATAACCCCTTTAATAGACCTAAAAAGTGAGAAAGAAGCTCATTTGCGCATTGATAATTTGAAATTTTGAAAAAGATTGAGCAACTTTAAGCACTCCAATCAAAATGGTGAATCCAATTCAGACTCATCAATTCGAGCATGTGCAGCGGCATAACCACCTGACAATGTATGGACCTCTAATATGAAATTCTAAATCCTCTCTTTGTCAATTTTGAAATGATTTTCCCACGATTTTTAAATTTCTGAATTTACACATTCAAATGTTTTAGCGCATACATTACCTATTTTAGAGCATCGATTTAGGAATTTAGCACATATATGACTTGATGTAGTGCATCGGTTAGGAGGTTTAGTGCATAGGTTTACCAGATTTTAAGTTGGATACACTACTGTATTTGAATCCAATTTCTGATGAACATTTGTTGGAATATCGACAATCTATTGTCGGAATACCGATGAATCTCTAAAATATTTTTTGTCGCTAAATTTTCGTCGCTTTCTCGACTAGCTTTAAAACATCAAAATCATGAATCAGTTTCATCGGTTGCCACCACTAAAAAAGGGCCCTAGTGTTTGTCGGAATATCAATGAAAATTCCTTTGATCGACCAACGAACAGTAAGAAGAACACAAGTGGCATGCCTTTGCCAAAGCGTTGGATCAACAACAGAAGTTCGTCAAAAGTGCGACGAAATAGGCAAGTCATTACGACGAAGGTTTCGTCGGACGTATTGCAAATATCGGTGAAAGATCAAGACTATTATAGTGATCAAAATTTCTTGAGAAAATATATCAGGAGGACTGGCCTGTGGTCTCAGTGATAACAATTCATCAGCGAGATACTCATCTTGTCTCATCGATGAAGCACGAGGGAAGCATATCGGCAAGACATATACCATCAGAGTAAGTTTTGAATGTCTACCCAACCCGCTATGTCATGCCGATAAGATTACAATGACAGGAGTCTTGGCGACATACTTGAGATCGAAAGAACAACAACAAAATTTTGCTGAAATTGCAACGAAATAGGCAATTCATTACGATGAAAGTTTCATTGGACGTATTATGAATTCGTCAAACATATTGCAAATATCGATGAAAGATCAAGACTGTTACAATGATCAAAATTTCCTGAGAAGATATATCAGGAGGATTGGCTTGTGGTATCAGCGATAACGTTTCATCGACAAGATACTCATCTTGTCTCATTGATGAAGTACGAGGGAAGCATATCAGTAAGACATATACCATCAAAGTAAGTTCTAAATGTCTACCCAACCCACTATGTCACACCGATAAGATTACATTGGTAGGAGTCTTGGTGACATACTTGAGATCGACAGAACAACAATAGAAGTCTGTCGAAATGGTGATGAAATGGGCAATTCATTATGATGAAATTTTTGTCAGACGTATTGCAAATTCTTCAGACACTTTTGGAGGTGCATCAAAAGTTTGATGAAGCAATGCAGTTTAAAAATATATATATATATTCATTCAAATGTAGGCATATCGGTCACTAACATCAAATATCATTTCTGAATTGGGGGATTGAGCCACCAAAAGATAGGAATAATCATTGACAAAGGATTAAAATGACAATCAATGCCACGGGTGGGAGCAGATGCTCACTGAAGCAAGAGAATGAACCGTGAATGGTGGGAGGTACAAAGTGAATTAATGCTGGTAGGTTGGCCCTCGGCTTAGTTGAGATGGAAGCCCAATTATTTAAGGAGAAGCACCTGATATCCTTTGCACTCAAAAATGGAGACTCCCATTAAGTTAAAATGTTGGAGTATGGAAGCAACATTCAGTGGGTTTATCTCGGACCAGAGGCTGAATTATATTTGCCTAAACAAGGATATCTTGTGCCTCGAAGCTGTGTGAATGGTGTTGGGCCAAAAGTTTTATTTCTCAAGCAATAAAACAAGGGCGAACTCAGACATTTCAGCACACTTCCTAGCATCCCAAATGGACCTGAACATGCCAAAGGTTCAATGTCTACTCCTCCTAAGGATGGTCTTCACGACCAAGATACTGAAAGAATATGTGGATGTGGTGGTCGTAGCAAGGCTTGGAGTTGGGATACCATTCCCTGATGACATGAAGAAGATGTTCCAAGAAGGAGTTGCAATGGATTGGCAAACATTCATCCTAGATGTTGAGGGAGAGCAGTCGGCTCGTCACCGACACTGGGAAGATCTTAGAGCGGCCTTCCTCTGCAAATGGCTGGGAGTGATCAAAGTTCAAGGCATTCAATGGCTAAGGGATTTTTCGGACCTGGTGGAAACGATGGCTTTCTAAGATGAAAATATTTGAAAACTTGAGGGAATTCAATATTTTTTGGCAATCAACTAGGGATAGTCTGCATACAAATTTTTTAACTATAATTAGTGACTAGTATAGCCCAGAACCAACATTTTCAGATGTATTTTGATCAATATTAATATATGTAGCTTGACTACGTTTTACCTATATAAAAAAAAAATCTATACAGTTCAAGAAAAACTTCAAGGTTATTAATTCATGTCATTCTATACATTTTACAAATCTAAGTTGAATGCAACTAATTTGCAAATACTACTAGTCATCATCAACACTAACAACTTTAAAGTCACAACTATTGGTCCAATATTGATAAAAATATTGGGCATTATATAAACCACTACTATCACAACTATTGAAACATGCTCAGGTACTGGGTCCTCCCCAATAGATTAAATTAAGGAAAGCATTATTGTAAACACAAATATGAATGTAAAATAAAATGGATAATAGCAAAACATAAATGTAAATAAACGTAGTGTGAGCAGAAAATGAATCTAAATTGGTCTTGAACAAATAAAATCATACCCAATTAACATTAAGTTATACTGACCTTGTAATCATTTCCATTGTCAATCTTGAAGGTTACTTTGATTCCTTCTACAGAAACTCTCTGGCCACGAGGCAAGAGAAGGCAGGAAAACCAAGTGTATATTGATGACTTCCTGACAATCAAAAAGAAACGAGCAACCAATCAACCCTATTACAAAAGAATAATATTATGAATTGATTTTATTTGTTTTACTGGCTAATGGATAGTGGACCTAGTGCTCTTGAATTGAGATACTACTAGGATGTGTTGACTGGTGATTTTAGACTACTGATATTCTTCTTCAATCTCTATAAGTTACTTTTGTCTTAAATATATTCAAGATAACCCTGCAAAAAAATTCCCTGATCTCTTAGAAATTATGCAGATTATTTTGTTAATACTTCTCCATTTTGATATTTTCTTTCAAAAATTCATAGAAAGATATGTAATGCCATATTTGAAAGTTACATATTTTAATTTTACTAGTTTTGTAATTATAGGATATGATTCCAACAATCGTGAAATGCATTGGCAATGTGTTGGATGAATGAAGTAAACTATGTAATTGGTAGGTGTAAAGAAAAATTCCTTAACCCTTGTCATCATCCTTCTTTCCCATTCTAAAACATGCACTTTGGAATAGGGCATGAAAATCCATCTAAGTATAATGAAAAGGAGATTTTTGTCAGATATTATAGTACAGTAAGTTGAATGAATGTAAGTAGAGAAATTTTTAAATACCTATAGATGGTACAAAATTTCATGGTTAAGTGGAAGCCTCCCATCAACAACAAGATCCAAATATCCATGTATCTATCTCAATCGAGCCTCTAAACCCTTCAGAGTTGTCAAATTTTCCACTAACCTATTATGCACAAAAGTCAAATTTTAGAGTTATGTCACCACTAAAAACAAGAGAAATAGAGCTTTGAAACCAAATCCACACACAACACAATGTGGTATTCATACAAATCCATACAAACAAACTAAACTCATAACATTCGAATGGAAACAACTTCAAATTATGATGCAGAGCATGAATTCACTTTACTCAATTAGAGGCACATTTCACAATAATGGGTTCTTCATCTAAAATATTTGTATGAGGTTCAAATAGTAAAGAGATTGATGAAAGATAGAGGAATTAAAAAGATACTTGGATGTAGTTGGGTTGAAGGCCATAAACTGGTACATATTTTTTGTGTAGGAGACATATCACATCCAAAAACATGGTAGAGCTATACAAAGTAGGAGAAATTGTCTTGGAAAATGAAGGCATCAGGGTATAAAGAATCATTTTTCTGCCAACATAGTGAAAAGTTAGCATTTTCTTTCATCTTTGCATATTGGTTTTAAGCTTCAAATGATGCATTTCTTATATTGAAAAGTGTATTACCTTATTAAGCTTCTCTTTGTTTTGAGAATAGTTTAATATTCTCTACTTAACAAGGCCAACCATGTGATGGTGGAATCTCATTTGGCCGCTCCCCACACCCAATCATATAACATTAATCATTCATTCATCCATTAATAACATATAAAATTCATTCATTCATCCTGCATTATTAACATATAATATTCATTCATTCATCCATTAATAGCATATAACATTCATTCATTAAAATATAGCATTCATTC
This sequence comes from Sequoiadendron giganteum, assembly GCA_007115665.2. Classification (NCBI taxonomy): domain Eukaryota; kingdom Viridiplantae; phylum Streptophyta; class Pinopsida; order Cupressales; family Cupressaceae; genus Sequoiadendron; species Sequoiadendron giganteum. Next base: position 508,250,401 of record CM021104.1, on the reverse strand, counting down.
TTTCAGTTTTTACATATTATCAAAAATATGGTTGTCATAATATGATTACAATCACTTTTTTTTGTTTCTTTTTGTAGCTAAAAAGAGTTGAAGTGGAGTATCGTTTTCTAAATCATTTGTCCTCCCTTCAGTTATTTTGATCTCTTCTCATGATCTTAATGTATGTCTAGTCATGTACTCACGACGTGGACGTCACTGCAAGGGGGGGTCTGTTGCAATAGCAAAGAAATTTTAAATTGATATGTTTTATTATTATTGTTATAAGTATTTCATTAATTAAAGGAACATTAGAGTGGTGCTCTTTACCTAATGTGGCCACATCATGTTCCTGATCTTGTCTTATAGCCTCATGCTCAACATGTTGAACACCCTCTAAATCCTGATCTAGAGTTGAAACACGGAAGGTTACATTAATTAATACACCAATTGCAATTAAATATGTTTAAAAGAACATTAGAGTGGTCCTCTTTAACTGATGGGGCCATATCATGTTCCTGATCTTGTCTAGCCTGATCATGCTCAACATGTTGATCACACTCTACATGCTCTAAAGTTGAAAAATGAAAGGTTACATTAATTAATACACCAAATGCAATTAAAGATGTTTAATTGTATTAATCCATACTGCATTCTGTATAGCACATGAATACATCTATTACCAAGATGCACACCATGACCTTCATTTGCGGGTTGTGCTCCACCCTCACTAGCTACATTCCAATGTCATGTGTAGTATTATCATTGCTTGTCTATTTTAAAAAAATAGGCACATAATTACTTTATGGTGGAAATTAATATTGAATAGATTGCACAAGTATTCAATTTTAAATAAACTGTATTGAGTTTATTTAATTGCATGTCGGATGCAGTGGAAGATTGTGTTTGCCTAGTTGAGACTCTTAGGTGCTCCATAGCCTTGTTGGAAGGCTATCTTCAGGTCCTCTTCTGTGGGCACTCTGTTGAGTTCAGAGCCCTGCATTTTTGCATAAGATCATGAATTTTCCTTCTATGGTGTGATAAAACATAAATTGTTTGCAATTTATTATTTGGATGCAATATTTCATTTATTGATACTTACAATTCATGCAATTAATTTCATATAACCACCAGAGCCAAGTTTGTGTTGCCCTTATTTTTCTAGTCTTTCCTTTGTTGCCTTCGATGTGTTAGGCAACCTATAAAAAGTTTTAAATACGTTAGATTATGTAAAAAGAAAGAGTAATTAGTATATAATTACATTTTTGATAGTATCACATACCTTGGCCCGATGGTGTCTTTCCATTTTTTCTTTTCAGACTTCTCCTTTCCATCTGACACTAGGTCCTTCCACTCCCTCTCTGGAATCATGGGCGGATGCTCGTACATTTTTTTCTTCTCTAAATGTGACCTATATTGGTCCCTCACATACTTTAGATAGGTACCATCTTTCTTAAGGACCTTGGTTTGCTTGAATGTGTTATTATCGAACAACACAACTAAACGGTTAATGAGCTCATCTTTTAAATCTTGATTTTGGGCATTCCACTGTGTACGTATAGAGGGCCCAATGACATCCAATGTAATATGATTTATATGTTTATAAAAAACATCATTTCTTGCAAAATGATCATGGGATCATTAGTCTAAATAGAGTGATCAATAAGTAAATTTCAATTGGATTATATATAATAATAATTAAAACATTTTAAAGTACCTAGGACCTTCCCTATCTTTATGGGAACGAAATCCTCGGTCACCACAAATGTGACCGAAAATGTTCTCATACTAGTAATACGGGAAGATCCAAGAAATGCTACTAAAACATCACCAACACTAGTGGCCTCTGCATCCCCAGGTACATATCCTGACACATGTTTTGGCATGTGTTCGCTGCCAGAGGGTGCACTACCCGATGCCTACATGCTATGTGTTGCCAACATTTCAGTCGACAATATAGGCACAAATGATGTGATGTATGCATAGGAAGATCGGCATTGACACTTGTACCAACCCCTACTCCCTGAGCAGCACTTGCAGTAGCCTAATCATGGCCAGCAGCATCATGAGGACACAAAAAATCCTATAAAAACAACATATATTTTAGTTCATGACATAAAAGAGTACACAATATAAAACCATGAATGAACCTATATTATAATTAAAGATCTCATGATAGCTTACTTGCAAGTTTTGTGCTCTCTCAGTCAATATTTTAACCCTTTCTCTTATCTCATCTATTTGAGGAACTATGAATAACAATTGAAGGATTTTTTCATTGCATTTTTTTGGATCTTCTTTATCATATCCAGAGGGTTTGTGGAATATGCGATATCATCATCACATAATAGTGACTAGACCTCCCTATGGACGCTCTCCTCTACTGCTCATGCCTTTCCCTGATCGTCTGACTATGACAAGAATATTAAAAACATTATCGAAATTAACCCAATAAACTTATGAAAGAAACATAATAATAAAACATTTTGCATGTATCTAATTTCTACAATTATAATGAGGTAAACCTATCAGATAGAAGTGCCTGAAGATGCATCACAATTCATGCTCTGGATCATAGCCTCCCCCTACAATCAATGTCCTGCTATGACAAAAATTAAATATAAAAAAGCATTACCGAAATGAAACCAATAGACTTATGAAAAAACAAATAATAATAAAATGGTATATTGTAGTCATTAATTGGAGGTTGGGTAAAATGCTATATAGTTTGTACCACCCCCATAGTAACTATGTTTGTATCTACGCGATTCAAATTGTAATTGATTAGCAACTCTTCCCTTGCAATTATTGATTTTATCGCACATACAAATACACGGTTTCCCTCACATGCCTCAAATAAGCAATTTGGTTGCTTATTTGTTGACCTAGGTCATGTACTATTTATAAACCCTACAATATTACTTAATGCTTTTGACCTTCCATCAATGTACATAGCCACTCCTTTATTTTGATCCTTATCTTTTAGTTGTATATATTTTGCTGACAGCGCATACCTACGCATACTTCATGTATATCGAACCAACTGCATCCAATCTTTGTAACTATAATAGGGTCTGACATACTCCTTCAATTCAGTAACTTTTTTGTAACATACCTTTATGTCGTCCATCCAAAATAGGCCCAAACCATGTAATGAGGATGGTGCTATGCGATATATCCTGTCATTGACAAAAAAATCAATATTTATTGGAGGAAGTTCCTTGGGTACCCATTATTTCCATAGATGTTTGTACCTCAAGGGCACCTCAATGTCGCCTATGCTCTCATCATCATAAGAACATGACCCCCCTTCAGCAAGAAAATTCCATGCATTTACAAAATTTTATTCTAATATTTTGACCTCTAGTTGATCTCCCTCTTTTAGACCTACTACATGTCTCGCTTTCCTCTTCTCTTCCTTAAATTCCCTCACTTGAGGAAGACAGATCTGAAAAATACCTTTTTGGTGGTACCTGCACTTCATTGAATGAGAGATAGTTACCAAAAATTCCTTGAGGTTTTTCATGGTCCATCAAGACGTGGGCGAGCATAACTATAAGGTGACAAAGAGAATCTACAAGAGATCATGGACTTAGTAGAGGTTTCCTGGAAGATGGAATTAGTTTTCCACACCCTTCAGCTTGGCTGGTTATTTTTCATGGACTTTGGTTTGATTTCAAAAGGCATTGATAAAGCTAAGACGTATGTCATCTTATGTTGTCTTCTGACAAGATAATCTTCTTAAGGGGGTCTATGGTGTAGGAGAACCAAGAGCCCTTTGAGGCCACCATGACCATTTTGGGTCAATCTTTGTAATAAGGTCATGATGAGGCCATTTTTTTTATTTTCAAGAGTAAATATGGTCATTACATGTATTGGATCAAAGTTGTAAGGCCATTGTGCAATTTTTTGTCATCTCTAGGCCAACTAGGTCCCGAATAGATCAAAATTGGTCAACCCTTCTAGAGGTGGCCAAAAGTGATGAAATTGATGTAATTCATGGTTTTATGTCATATTTAGCATTTTTGAAGAGTCCTAGGTTCATAGGAGATCATTTGGTTGAAAATTGCAAAAGTTGTCAAAATTGCTCAAAAGTTGCTATGAGCAACTTTGCAATTTTGGTGCAAAAAGTTGCATTTTGTTTCCCAAACCTTGTGTTTTGAAGCCTTGGGTTTTGGGAACATCAAGAGGATTCATTGTCTTTTTTCTTGGAGGTTGATTGGGTTAGTTGGTGGAAGGTTGCTATTACTTTTTGTACTTGTCTATGAAATGTTTTGGACCACCTTCCTATAAGACAATAGTCCCTCTGAGGTAGTTTCCATTTGGGTAGGCAACACCTCAATGGGAACCACATTTTTTCTTGAATTCCCTTTAGACTCTAACTTTCTAACCTTTCTAACCCCTTACAAATGAGAAGGCCTTCTCCTGATCCATATAAAATAATTTGTTGTAGTTATACGAAGTTGTTTGTGATGTAAGAGAAAATTGTTGAATTCATTGCAAGAAATTTATTCGAATCAAGTTATTTAATTAATGAGCTAAAAGGCTATATAATGAATGGTTCATAAGGCACAATTCTTGTCATAGGTTTTCCAAATGGGATAGAAAGCTAAGTGGGTTTAACCTTGGAGGAAACTCCATGGATAAGTGCACTTGAGTTGGAGTCGTACTGGGATTGACCTCTCTGGAAGGCCCAACACTTCACCTCTATGAGCATCACCTAGATGCAATGATTGCTAAGTGTTCCATTCATTCTCATGAGAGGTTGGAGTTCTTTATAAGGAGGCTTTCTAAGGTGTAGTAAGTGTGCTTTATGGATTTGATGCGATGAATTTTTTTGATGATGTGAAGTTGAGGATGGAAACCTTTAGTAGATCAACAAGAGTTGGATGAAAACCTAAAGGTGGATTTACAATAGAGTTCACAATTGGGCCAATTTTGGTAAGTCTCCATTGGAGACAAATTTGCAAGGGTTAGGGGGTTGATTCAAAGCTAAGGTACTTCTTCAATTTTCAGAATAAATTTATTTTGATTGGAAAATGAATTATATTATTGTTGAAGCATGCAGTTTACTATTGGGTCAATCAATTATTGTCTGGAGGCCAATTTGGAGTTGAAATCCAAAGCTACGGGTTCAAGTTTTGATATCCTCTAGCAATGTGTCCTGATGTGTTTTAACATAATCTAAGGTTGTAGAGCATTTGATCAAGGTTTGGTCAACAAAGGTGGATGCCCTAGGACTGTTACAATAAGGTTTAATAGGAAAGTCACGTGATCAATGAGTTTTTCTTGACATTTGATCATTGAATTTGAATGTATTTGTGTTATAAGGGTTAAAACAATGTTCTACTATCTCAATGGTCCTATTTCAACTTGGTGGTTGCATTGAATGCAAACAATTGTATGATTTTTCATGGACTATTATGTGTTCATGGCAGTTGATAATTCTGATTTATATCAGTGATAAAGGAAGGATGTTGATATGAGTGAATCATTTGAATAGGAATGCCATGAATGTAAGAGGTTAAGCGGATACATTGGGGCCCTCTTATATATTGATTTGGTGGAACCATGAGTTTGAACTCTTCATATACATTGATTGGTAACCCTGATTTTTATAACAGTCAACAACATTAATTGTTTTGTAGACAAAGGGAAGGTTCTTGTGCATACAAATCTGTTATGAATTTTGGTGGATGGTTGGGATACTCTTAAAAAATTTGAAGCCCAAACCATAGAATTTATGATACCTTTCATTTTCTCTTAAGCATCATTGATATTAGATAGTAAGGTAATGTAAAAAGAAAGAGTAATCATTATATAATTACATTGTTGATAGTATAACATACCTTCCTTGGTCCGGTGGTGTCTTTCTTTTCTTATTTTCAGCCTTCTCCTTTCCATCCGACACCAAGTCTTTCCACTCCGTCTCTAGAATCATGGGGGGATCATGGGGGGATGCTTGTACTTATTGTTCTTCTCTAAATGTGACCTATATTGGTCCCTCACATAATTTAGATAGGTACCAACTTTCTTAAGGACCTTGGTTCGGTTGAATGTTTTATCACCGAATAGCACAACTAAATGGTTAATGAGCTCATCTTTTAAATCTTGATTTTGGGCACTCCACCATGTACGTATGGTGGGCCTGAAGAGCTTCAATGTAATATCATTTAGATGTTTATAAAAAACATCATTTCTTGCAAAATTATCATGGGATCATTAGTCTAAAAAGAGTGATCAATAAGTAAATTTTAATTGGATTATATATAATAATAATTAAAACATTTGACCAGAAATAAATCTACCTTGGTCACCACAAATTTGACCAGAAATATTCCCATACTAGTAATATGAGAAGATCTAAGAAATGTTGCTAAAACATCACCAATACTAGTGGCCTCTGCATCCTTAGGTACATGTCCTGATGCATGTTCTGGCATGTGTTCACTGCTAGAGGGTGCACTACTGAATGCCTACATGGTATGTGTTGCTGACATTTCAGTTGACAATATAGGAATGGATGATGGGTTTGAATAATGTGATGTATGTGCAAGAAGATTAGGATGGGCACTTCTACCAACCCCTACTCTTCGGGCAGCACATACAGTACCCTGCTCATGGCTAGTAGCATCATGAGGACACAAAAAATCCTATAAAAACAACACATATTTTAGTTCATGACATAAAAGAGTATACAATATAAAACCATGAATAAACTTATGTTATAATTAAATACTTCATGACAACTTACTTGCAAGTTTTGTGCTCTCTCAGTCAATATTTTAACTCTCTCTCTTATCTCATCTATTTGAAGCACTATGAATAACAACTGAAGGATTTCTTCATTGCATTTTTTTGGGTCTTCCTTATCATATCAAGAGGGTTTGTTGAATATGTGATTTCATCATCACATTAAATTATTGCACCTCCTTATGGATTCTCTCCTCTACTACTGGTGCCTTTCCCTGATCAACCGACTGCAACAAGAATATTAAAAACATTATCGAAATTAACCCAATAAACTCATGAAAACAACATAGTAATAAAACATTTTTCTGATATCTAATTTGTACAATTACAATGAGGTAAAATTTTTAGGTAAAAGCGCCTGAAGATGCATCACGATCTGTGCTTTGGCCTAAAGCCTTCCCTGTATGATCAATGTCCCGCTGTGACAAAAATTAAATATAAAAAACCATTACCAAAATGAAACCAATAGACTTACGAAAAAAAACATAATAATAAAGTGGTATATTGGAGTCATTAATTGGAGGTTGGGTAAAATGGTATATAGCACATACCACCCCCATAGTAACTATGTTTGTATCTAAGTGATTCAAATTGTAATCGATTAGCAACCTTTCCCCTATAGTTATTGATTTTATCGCACATACAAATACACGGTTTCCCTCGGACACCTCAAATATACAATTGGGTTGCTTATTTGTTGACCTAGGTCATGTACTATTTATAAACCCTACAATATTCCCTAATGCTATTGGCCTTCCGTCAATTTACATATCCACTCCTTTATTTTGATCCTTATCTTTTAGTTGTATATAATTTGCTGACAGTGCATACCTACGCATACTTCGTGTATATCAAACCAACTACATCCAATATTTGTAACTATAATAGGGTCTGACATACTCCATCAATTCAGTAACTTTTTCATAAAATACCTTTATGTTGTCCATGCAAAATAGGCCCAAGCCATGTAATGTCGATGGTGCTATGCGATATATCCTCTCATTGACACAAAAATCAGAGTTTAGTGGAGGAGGTTCCTTGGGTGCCCATTGTTTCCGTAGTTGTTTGTACCTCAAGGGCACCTCGATGTCACCTATGTTCTCATCATCATAAGAACATGACCCCCCTTCAGCAAGAAAAAATTCCATGTGTTTACGGAATTTTCTTCTAATATTTTGACCTCTAGTTGATCTCCCTCTTTTAGACCTACTACATGTCTCGCTTTCCTCTTCTCTTCCCGAATTTCCCTCACTCGAGGAAGATAGATTTGATAAATAACTATTTGGTGGTACTTGCACTCATAAGGATTTTGGATGAAGTTCTTTCATGGTGATGTGATCCCAAGGTGACATTATGATTAATCTATCATTTCATCTCTAGAATTTGATAGGTTATAAGGTAATCAAGTCTTAATAGATTGCAAGTTATTGTTACTACTGTCCAAATGTGTCCATCACAAATCAAATATACTTAACTTTTTAACTCCCAAAATTTGTAACAAGTGTTAAATGTGACTATGGTCCAGTAGTTACACAACCAAGGCCTCAAATGTATTCTCTAATTGTAATCAAAGGACTTTTTCTCTTCATTCAAGTAAATAAACTTGAAGGGAAACACCACCAAGTGGTTTATTGGACACCTACATGACTAAAAATAGCAGCAAACTTACATTTAATTTCCATATGTCTAAGTGGTTAATGGGGAGGGAGTGTGTACTAGGCCCGGTTAAGTCATCATAAGTTTATGATTTGGTAATAAAAAATGTTTAAGTCATCTTAAATCTTCATATGTCTAATTGCTAGGAGACTATTGGTATGTTTTAAGGTAGGATGAGTGGTTGCATCAATTTTCTAGTTCTTTATGACAAGGTTTCAACATCTTCAAATAGTGAAATTTAGTGCTCATAGTCATTTGAAACAACAACATTTTGATTATGTATGATGGTAGGATTTGATAACTTAAAAGAATTAGCTACCCAACAAACTTAAAGTTAAAACAAACTTTTTCAATTTAAGGGGTTAGCACTTTCTTTCATCTTTGCATATTGGTTTGATGCTTCAAACGATGCATTTATTATCCCACTTATATCATATTGTATTCCCATCCCATTGCAATTGTTGCAATTGTTGGAGGAGTTGATGCCAAAATTTCATATCAAATACCACGTTCTTGAAGCAATTTTCTATGTTTTTACTATTTTTTTTAAGTTCTTTTGTGTTGTATGGATCCGTACAAGCTTGAAATGCTCTGAGATCATTGTTGTAGATAAATAAATGTGTTCCCTTTCATTTGCATTTGTTTTGAAGTGCTAAATCACTGTTTTATGGGAGAAAATAATCAAATACAGGGACTACCCTGTTTTGCCTGTGCAAGGGTTTAAGGGCTAAATAGAAATGACATCCACCAATCCACCCACTATCTTAGAACTCTAACTCGGTGGACTAGTGTGAAATATGGTATGATAGAGATTCATTGCATTTAAGGGTTTGTTAAAGAAATAAACTTGGCATTGAATTGATGCCCTAGGGCTGACAGGGGCATTTTTTTGTGAAGTTGTGGTTGTTAATTTAGGGTTTATCAATTTGATGGATATCTTGGTAGAGTCATGGTGACACTATTTGATGGTCCAATCTCTACTTCAAAACAAAAATATCTCTAACAACTCTAAGAGATATAATGGTATGGAATTAAAGGAACCTTCATATGAAGGATTTTTTAATGAAGGACCTTTGAATTAAGGTCTTCATTTGAAGGTCCTTCATGCAAAGGTTCCTTTTATAAAGCATTTTGGACATGAAATATTTAAAATAAAAAATACCTTCATTTGAAAGTCTTGACATGGAATCATTTTTGAATGAAGGTTCTTCATTCAAAGGTCATGACAACATCACCTTCAAATGAAGGTTCTTCATTCAACTGGTATTTTGTAATTTTGAAATTTTGGGATTATTTTTTTGACTCATCCCACAAGTGGGACACACTATTGTGAAATCACTCATTAACAAATAGATGAATGTGTGATAATAATTCAGGGTTTTTGCCTCATCCCACAAGTGGGACATGATTTAAAGAACTTATCTAGGAATTATTCATTTAACCTAAGGTTTTCTCATAATGCCATCATTGGAAAAGTATGATCAGATTCTTCTATTATGAAGAATTGGTATATGCGCCTCTAGTAATCACTATAAATTTTTGTAAGGATAAAATGACTAAATATTGCATTAGGTAGGAGAGAATCAACTTTTAGTTCTTCAACGATTATATTCCTCTATTCATAATTTTTAAGGGTTGTGTGTGAATGAGGTTATCACTGCCAAGAAGGGAGGAGACCTTTCTTTGCATATGTTTGTGGTGGAGATATTAAAGAAGAATTGTATGCCTCTATTTCCATTCATTAGATCTAGCTTAACCTAGCATATACTTGGGCTCCTTTCCCCCTATAAACTTCCATTTTTTTGAGTTTATGTTATGTAAGCATAATTCCATGCAATGTTGAAATATAAGAGGTGGAGGAGGCCAAAAGGAAATAACCCCTTTTTAGTTGTACATTTGAATTTTTTCTTATTGTTTTATGTTTTTAGAAACTTTGTGGACATAATATTTGAGGTAGGTCGTACAACAAAGAATAACATGTTCCCACCAACAACCAAGATGTGGGTAGATTATGGGAGTTTTTCCAAGACCTGAGGCTGGTCGATAAAATGTGAAATACTAAGCTATTTTTTTTTTTTTGTCTTATCTTATACCATTTTACGAGAATGGGGGTGCCAATGTACAAGAAGATCTTTGGAAATTAGACATGAAAATTGTAGGTTAAAGAGAATGGGGGTGCCAAACTTATAGTACTCATTGTCCCTTGGTCGTTGATTTTCCCTGAGTGCCCTCAACCTCGTCCTCAGTGCTGGTATCGACCTTGTTTTCACTCCTCCATACTCTTCCTTGATGTTGGTATTGATTTTGTTTTCACTCCTCCAAACTCTTTGTCGGCGTTGGTATTGACCTTGTTTTAACTCCAAACTCTTCCTCAGCACTGGTATTGACCTTGTTTTCACTCCTCCAAAATCTTCCTCAACACTAGTATTGACCTTTCACTTCTCCAATTTGACGAGCTACAACCTGGTTTTGTTAGGTTTTGGAGTATGTTAATTAAATTGAAAATTATGGCACCATTTAGCTAGGTTTTAATATTCCACAATTTAGTTAAGTATATATTAGCTATATTTTACATAATAAATAATATAATTATTTGACTTATTATAATTATATATTATATTCTTTAACAAAACTATTAAATACATATAAAATTATTATAATTAATAATTAATAATAAGTATATTTTTATATAATACAAAATATAATTAATATAATATATATTTAATATAATAGTAATATTAGATTAAATTATATATAGTATAATTATATTTATTATTATATAATAGTATATAGGCTTTTACCTAATATTTTAGAGGATTTTACCATTACATTACAGATGGTTTACCATTAAATGGCAGTTGAAACTTGTTCTCCAACGACACAATAGTGGTTTCCAGGCATGAGATTTGTTTCAAGCTCAAATTTCCCAATATATGTAGCCTATTAGCTAATACAAAGAGAGATAGAAACTAAAAAGATAGAGAATGAGAGAAAGAGATGAACTTAGATAGATAGGGAGAGAGAGAGAGCATGAGAGCGAGAAATATAAGAGATACAAAAAAAAAAGAGATAGGGAAAAGATAAATTAAATTTTGATTGGTTGTTTCATGTCAACAACCCAAGGATGGCATGTGTCCTTGGGGAGTTATGCTCAAGGTAGCATGCCATTTGATTAAAGATATGATAATTCTCCTTTAAGACCTCTTCAATGTACCCATTGCACACTTAAGGAGATAGATAAATATAGGGAAGAAAATATAGACAGAGGGAGATAATGAGAAATATAAAAATAGAAAGGGAGACAAAGAGATAGAGAGAGGTAGAGAGATAAAGAGATAAGGATGAATAGATAGAGATATAGGGAGGGTGATTGATATATCTCTCCCTGTCGCTCTCTATCTCTATATATCTCCCACTATCTATGTCACTCCCTCTTCCCCCTCTATCTATTGAGCTATCTCTCCCTCTCTCCCATTTCTCTCTCATTCACTCCATCTCTCCCTCTATCTCTCCTACTCTATATCTTTATCTCTATTTATCTTTTTATCTCCCTCTCACTCCTCTCTCTATCTCTTTCTATCCATATCTTTCTCTACCTCTATCACGATCTCTCTATCTCTTTCACCATCTCCCTAGCTTTATCTCTCTATATCACCCCCTCTCTATATATTGATCTATCTCTCCCTCTCCCCCTATTCTTTCTCTCCATTTTCTACCTATCTATCTCCCTCTCCCCCTATTCTTTCTCTCCCTTTTCTACCTATCTATCTCACCCTCTCTATCTCTCACCATATCTCCCACCCTATCCCCGCTATACATCGACACTCTATCTCCACCTTTCTTCCTTTCTCTTCCCATATATCTCCATCTCTCTTTCTCTTCCCATATATCTCTATCTCTCTCTTTATCTCCCCATCTATCTCTATCTCCCCATCTATCTATATCTCCCCATATATTAACTAATAAGCCATGCAAGCATACAATAGTATATGTTGGTAAAACTATAATAGTGTTTTATTAAACTATAAGTAACACTTATCTTTCTAATGTCAAGCCTTCTTATAAAAATAGTGTTTTATTAAACTATAAGTAGATTATTGTCACCATTCTTCATTCCACATGAAATGTCAAGTTTCATTAACCAATATATTTAGTGGGTTGAATGAAGTTGTGTTATGACCCTTGGTCTCTTTAAAATAATTAGACAATATTAGGGAGATCAAGAAGGGGAGAAAACTAAACTCCTTCAAAATAGGGGTAGTTGTGAGTTTGTTGGTTTTCTTTGTATACTATATATTTAATTCCTCTAGGATAAATAAGTCACTGTAGAAATGAAAGATGTTTGATTATCTACCTAATATTGTTTTGTGTTTTTGAAATGGAAGAGATCTACAACTCTATAGAAACTATTATATGCTAATGGTCAAATTATTAGACTATTTAGATCATTTTAATTGACTACTACATAATAGTTTATGTGTTGTAAGAATTGTTTCCATTCTTTGTAGTTTTTACATTGTAATACAAATCGTATTTAATTTCACGCCAATATACTTCTTTCATAAAGATATTTGTTTGATTTTTCCTTGCTATTTTCATCTTAAATATTTTTAAAATGTATTCTATAATATAGAATTATTTTCAAATTGGGACAAAAAGGATTCTAAGAGATATATTTAATCATAAATTTTACAATCATAAATATCATTTCATTTGTATGTTGTAACTTTAGTACTTGTAGTTAAAATAAAAATAAATTAAAGTTATATATACATATAGTTAAATTGACAAAGTTTTTTATCCATTTTATTTTTACATCTGTTACCTGAACATATTCTAATATTACACATACACTTTATTAGGATTATATCTGTTCACTGTAAGATTTCCATTGTGAATAGATTGTTGTAAAAAAATTCACATCACTTAAGTATGCTCAGTTCGCAAAGGTAGACCCACCTAGGTTTGGCAGCACCTGAAGAGAAGAAGGTTCAAATCATTTGGCCTTGTTTGTTACCCTAAAATGTATCAAGAGATTGGAAACCTCTTGAGGTATTCTTATCTGCGTTTTTGAGAGCTAACAACCTCCAAACCTCCAAATCCAAAAAAATATTCCACTTGTACGGCCAAATTCTTGCCAAACCCAAAAACCCTTGTTTTAGGCCAAAATCATGAGGGTTTATTGAATCTCCTACTTCCACAACCTCCCAGACCTCAAAACCAACTTAGAAACAACCCATTAGGTTTGCACATGCATAAAAAATCATAAAATCAGATCTCCCATACATATTTTGTTGAAACCTAGGCTTGAACCTCTCATTTCACATGCTTTTCTTCACAAAACTCTTGAGGACAGAAGCTATACCTTCTTTATTTCTCATCCTACACCATATTAATGCATCCTAAAATTACAATAGTATCCATGGGGCCTCTTACACAATCTACAGTAATCACAAAAAAGTGTAAGAGCCCCTTTATATCATGTTTGGACTACAAAACCCTCAAAAATAGGGTAACCGGGCTGTATGCAAAGAAATGAAGATTTCTAACTCAAATCAGCACCTTAAGCCCTCAAATCAGATTCAAATCAAAGATAACACATATATTCATGATATGGAATCGATTTCACATCAAAATATGGCTGTAAGTGACTGTATAGTGCTACAAACCAGAAAAAATACAGAAATTTTGAAGAAAAACACAAATTTTGGAATGTCAAGAGCTTGTATTTTAAATCCTCAACCATAAAAAACCTTTACTATTATCACTTTATGAATTTTAAATTAATTTTCACCTCAAACACCAAACAACCACCTCTACAACTGACTTTTTATTTTTTTATGATCACATGAAACATAAAACACACTAATTTCAAGGTTGTTAACATCACTATTGAAATGTTTAAATTTTTTGACCTTTCAAATGTATTAAAACTTCTAGGACACCTCTAAGACCATGTTAGTGGCTTGATAATAGCCTTATTATTGACATGACACTAACCTTGCACCCTTTTAAAACCAACCTGTTGACCTCCCTAATTATCATCACATGATTAAGCATAAAAGATGAGGTGTATGTGCTCCTGCATCACTACCCCATCCAAAATTTTCTTACATTACACAAAGCCACAATGTTCCTCCAAGATAATCCAATCAAATCCTACCTTATGTGTCCTAATAATCAAATTGGAGATGATCCTAAAAATGACATTGCGAAGGGTGATTGGTTTAGAAAATTTAAACGACTTTGCAATTATTTCACTACTACAATCAATGTGTCATCTTTCATGAAATTTCCCAAAATACTATTCATTATGATCATATGGAAATTTCTAGGAGAGCTACAATATTTGTAACATCATGAATTAAAATTAAACATTAAAAAGCACATCATGAATTAATTATGTAATGGCATAAAAATTAAAAACATCATGAATTAATTATGTAACCACATAAGTCAAATATAATTCTATCAAGAAATTAATATGAAATAGTTAATGCAATCGCATAACTCATAAATTTCAATGTCATTGATCTTCTTCTTCATCCAACTCTTTGTCTGTATCATCCGATCTAGATTCAACATTGTAAGGATTGGTCATATCATCATCACCATCGTCATTGATATCAGTTTCAATAATGTCATCATCCACATGGATATCATCTTCATGAACATTAACTCCTACATCATCATGGTCTAGTTCCTCCTCTTCAACATCTTCATTAGGCACATCATCAACTAACTATTGATCTTGATCATCATCTACATCATCTTCTAGTTCTTTGGTATCTTCTTCTTCCACCACATTAAAATTTACCGACCTTCCTCTTGGATCATGTCTAACAACATATGACCAACCCGGTTTACTTGGAACATTTGAGTAAAATACCTGCTAACATTGGCTTGGAAGAACATAGGGCTCATTTCCAACTTGCTTGATTGACCTTGTATTAACCATGGTAAATCCATTATCATGTTCAATAACAGTTCTCTCGGAATCATTTTCATTCAATCGTAGCCTATACCATAGGACGATGAAAAAAACTAAGTTGAAGGACTTAAAGTCACACTCAATTATATCATACAAAATCCCATAGTATCAATTTTTTGAGACTTATAGATGTATGTCCCTTCTAGATGAAATATTAGTCACTTGAAAGACTACAATTATCCCAAAATCACAAGTTTTCTTTGTGTCATGCAACTTTTTGATTCAAAATTTATGACCATTGCACCACATAGCCTTCTAGTGTTTCACCTGCAATATGTCAAACATGTAAAAATTATTGCAATATCGTCAGTTGATAAACATAGTTATTCTTGGCCGCATGTATGCAAAGAAAAAATTCTCAACATATATACATCAATATAATTGAAAATAATTAAATAATATGGGTGATTAATATATTTTTGTACTTGTTTATCTCTTAAACCATATGCTAAATCAATTTCCCTTGGTGTAACATTCGAATCTCTATTATGATGAGCTTCTTTAACCAATGAAGCCACACCTTCCCATGTTAATGCACGACCAGATTGCTGACATCGTTCAATCCATACCGTCATCCAATCAAGATTTTTTACAACGTACAAATGTAGTGCATCCCACTCTCGACTAACTATATCAAAAAAAATTGAAATTCACAAATGACCTATAATTAGTTAATTACCACGGTATACGACCTTAATTTATAATTGATGTATATTGAAGATTAATAATTAAATATGTACAATATACATAAAAACCAAATGTAAAATGTATTATAATTAATCTCCATCACCATCTCATAATTACCTCTCACTTTCCTCAATCTACCTTTCCCCATCAAGTACTCCCCTTCAAATTTGTTAATGGAGTTGCAATCCCAAATGCGATCTACATGGATCTTTACTGCAAACTTAGAAAAATATTCAGTAATATACACCATGGTCTAGTATACCATATATCCCTCCACCATAGAACCCTCAGGATGTGCTATTTGTCTAACCAAAGCCTTCAAAAATTTCAAGTGCCTCTCAACTATCCACATTGACCTTGTGTGTACTGGTCCACACAATTCACTCCTCAACTTGGTGGATGAGGTAGTGTTCTTGTCCATTGAAAACTATCAAAGGTAGACACTTTTTCATTTCACACATTAGACAAGGAATTTTTCTCTTCCAATAATTTATATCTTCTTTATGGATTTCTTTAGATGATAGCCATCTACAAGTGATTCAAGGCACAAATATATTAATGAGATTTAACAGAAATATACAATATATTACATAACAAGTAAAACAAATGGAAATTATAAGATCTATACAATGAATTGAACAAATATCACTACTTACCTCATGTATTTTCCAAGATCATATATAACTTGCTTGACATTGTTGTCGAAGTTGTCTAGGAGAGATAGAGGTAGAATGTATTGCAACAATTATAAAATGATCTTTTCATTATTTTTCCAAAAGTAGTAAACATAATACAATGAAAAGTACATGCAGTATACAAATATCTGTATAATATACCATAATAATTACCTTAATGAAGGAATGCCAATCATGTGTTTTCATCCCTGGCTCAAATTCACCTTTCTTTGTTATGATATTATTTATGTTCACAGCAAATCCTGTGGGAAATCAAATTTTTTGTATGACTTCTTTTATAAGATTGGTTTGTTGCTTCGTTAATAACCAAGGAAGGGCATTTATATTAATTTGGTCTTCATCACTATTTAATTGAATGACATTTTTTATTGCATGATTGGCTTCTTGAATGTCACTACAAATTTTGACAAATTTTTCTTTGTCATGCCTTCCATCCAATATTTTCCATAACATTTTTGTTATATTCTTTCTGATATGCATTGTATCAAATCAATGCACAATTTGTAGCTACTCATAGTAGGGAAACCTACTAAATTGGTTGGGATAACTTTTCAGTCCTTGTGGAAGCCAACCATTAATGCCTTGATGACCTTCATGAAGCATATAAGTTAAACAAATTAACGACGACATTATAAAAATATAAATTCCAAACATATCATATATGATAGATAAACAATTTGATTCAATGTATAACCTTGGTGATTAATTCTATTATATTCCAACTTCCATTGGTGAGGTGTCATTCTTTGTGTTTTTGATGTAGTCTCTTCTTTCCCATTGAAAAGATGTTTTTTAGTAGTTCGATTCTTATGATTTCTATGGAGGAAGTGCGTATACTCATCAAACACCTGCTTTGCTAAACTTGTTGAACGACGGGATTTCATCTTTGGACCACAAATTGGACATGCAAATTTTCCCTTTGTTTGTAGACCTACAAGATCAATTATAATTGGATTAAATATCTTAGTTTTTATAATTATATATAATGAATAGATTATTTAAAAAACATGCATGATATCTACTTCATAAAATTAAATATTGTTAAAGTCATGCAGTCAAACGTTATAACATACCACAAAAATTTGTTAGCCCTGGGGCATCATGAATTTTCCATACAAGCATTGCATGGAATTGAAATTGTATTTGTCCTATTGGTCTAGATATGTCATACATAGTGACACAATTCCATAAATTTAGTAACTCGTCGATAAGACGCTCAATATATACATTCATATCTTTAACTTGGTACTTACCTAGTTGAATGAACATAAACATTACATAATTATTATAACCATTTTACTGCAATATATATAAATTATTGTACATGACTATTAAATTAAAAAAATATGTCATTATGCAACAAATAAGATAAATGAGATGCTACTACGTTAAAGAAAATTGATGTAAACAAATACCTAAAACAATCATTGCCAACATTATGTGCTCCCTCTTTATTGACATCCATGGAGGAATATTATTGTTGATAACAAAAACAGGCCACACTGAGTAAATAGATCTCAGCTCTCCAAATGGATTGACATCGTTCACTACCAATGAAAGCTTGAGACTACAAGGTTCTTCTTTAAAGTGTGGCAATTTTTCCTCCATGTCCCTAAATGCAGAACCATTCACAGGCATTCAAAGAATTTCATCTCCACTTCTATTATGTGCATGGTAATCCATAAATTGTGCTAAGCTTTCACACCTAAATAATCGTTGCATACATGGAATAATGAGAATATAATGAAGAACCTTGTGAGGCACATTTTTTGTTATTTTATTTGTTCGATATCTACTAATATGAAATTCTTGGCATTCTGTTGAAAATTCATGTTGTTTATGATATATAATATGATCATTGATACATGCATCTATTGATTGATACTCCATTCCAATATATTTCATAATGCTAGATAAATCTAGGTATGAGCGAGGTAAAATATTTGATGGTGGTTAAAAAAGTTCACCAATCAATCTACAAAAAAATAAAAATTGTTAATATAAAGAATATTGATGGTACATATTTCATCCTTTATTTACTAGTGATGAACTAACAACAATTAAAATAGATGAAAAAAGAAGATATATATGACATACCTTAACATCCATGAGATTTCTATGTTGGATAAACCATTCATAACCTTCAAGTTCACCAAAAACAATACAACAGAGAGAAGAGTTGTTTGGGAGCTTTCATAAAGGGGATCGTATGCCTTCTCAAGTACAGGTAAATCATGAACATCATCAAATTCATCTCGATCATCATGATCAACTGTGCCACTAAATGTTTCATGGATCAATGTATTTGTACCATCATCTTCAACTTTTTTTTTCTGGCGCATGATCATCTTCTTCCATAGTATCATTAACTTCATCTTCTATATTCATAGCTCCATGTTCCCCTTCTTGCAAAACCACATTCTTCAGGTCGTGATAATCCATGTCATGTGCCCTATCCCCACCTTTATAATAATGATAGACACAAATAAACCATGATCATGATCAAGTGATTTTATATATATATATATAAAATGTTAAAATGATATAAACATTTACAAATTCAAACAATATAAACACATATAATGAGAAACTTACCAAATGGATGATAATCATGCCCCCCTTCAATGTGACCATGCTGCCTACAATGTTTCTCAGTTGTTATGATTAAAAGTCTTCTCATCTTTAAGCCCTTGCAATTATTACAAGGACAATAACATTTCCCATCACCCTTTCTTTTCAATCTAGCCCACAATCTATCAAGTGTCTCTTCATTTTGTTTTGGACTAATATTATCTGACATGATTTTTCTTTACCAAGCTTGAATATTTAGATCTTCAAAAAATATCAAACTCACACTCCAATCATTTTTAATCATAGACAGGTAAAAAAATATAATAATTTTGATATTTTACACCAAAATTTTTTGGCATGCAACCACTCCTACAAAAGAGAAGATAGTCTGAAGTTAATGACCCCAAAAAACACTTTAAAATGCTAATTCTAGAACTTATTAAATTCTGATTTTACTATGATTTCCAACTGTTAGACTCCTAAAATTATAATATTGAACTTGCACAACAAAATTTGGAAATGAAATTCTGAAAATGTACAAGTCTAAAAATGAGTTCTAATGAGATGTTGCTTTAAAATATGATTTTCAAACTTGGAAGTACAAATATGAATGCTATGACCAAGTCCTCAATGATGCCCTCAGGGTCCACTGTTGACCTATCTACCAACTATAGAATAGTTGGTGTAGGTCTAAGGTTTATTAACTACAATATCAAAAAACATTCCTTAGTCATCACATTAATGGTTATACCCAAGTCAATCAAGGTATTTTTTGATGAGGGTACCATTCACAAATAAATTTTGGAAAAAGACAATGACTACCCCCAACCTGATGATAATAGAAAAACAGTGTCGCAATAAATAGTCGAATTCACTTTATTTATTTTTGTCGAACTCACTTTTATTTATTTTCATTGAACTCACTTTTACTTATTTTCATTGAAATTTCAACGAAAATTCAAGTTCGCCAAAATTTCAACGAACATTGGGAATAAAATTTAAAAAAAATGAAACTTACACATCAAATATCACAAGTACCCAACAATACATCTAATTATACATCTTTCATCGGAAATTTTTCGTCGGATTTTGTAGTCAAATGAGTTAGTAATAAAGTAGCACATCCATGTACTAAAGTAGTGCATCCATAGGATTATCATGTACATCGACTATTATAGCTTATTGGTTGAAACTTTGGCGCATACATGGAATTAGTGCACCGGTGAACTATAATAGCACATAGATCAAGTTTTCTAGTGCATTGGTATTTTAGCGCATAGAAACACTATTATGGCACATCCATGCTAGAATAGAAGGTTTTTGATATTTCTCCTTGATTTCGATGTTTTCTCAATAGTGTCAACTTTTGAGTTGATGTTGATAGATTAGGTGATGATTGATTGACGATGATTTTCCTCATGATTGATGAGGATCAATGATAGGTTGATAGGTTGATTACTTGATTTGATATCATGTTGATTTTGCAATTATTGATGATGATAGGAGAGTGATTTAGGAGTATTGATGTCTCGGGAGCGATTTTCGATGGTGTGAGATATGATCCCATAGCTGGTACAAGATTACTTGTATGTGATTGAGATATGTGGGTTGTACTATTTGATTCATATGCCCCAAGTTAGGATTAACTAGGCACTATTGACAACATTAGCAGAGAGGTCGCATAACGACCACAACACTTTTCACCTAGCGACTGGCGAGATGACTATGATGCTAGAGGATGTATACCAAATTCTATGCATTCCCATTGTTGGAGAGGTAGTTGTTTATGATTCCATCGAGCAAGGAGGCACATATAAATTACAAAGGATCTTCCATGATGATCAAATCAGTGGGTATGAGCTGCCTTGGCAGGAGTTATTTGAGAGTTATGCCCCATTACCTTTTGTACTTGTTGGTTTTGTTGGTGGCTTCCTATGTCCCGACCATAGGTTGAAGGGACTGCCTATTGGTTGGGGTCATACATTAGAGTAGATGATTCTACAGGGTACCTGATATGCTTGGGCTTGCCCATCTTTATCATGACCTTCATTAGGCAGTTTACCTTGGAGTAGCCAGCCTATCTGCAGGAGTTACATTACTACAAATCTGGGCATGGGAGCACATAGTTGTTACCCGACCAATTATTGATAGGTATCTGCCACTAGGGAGACCATATGTATATGGATATAGTGGGTCAGTTGTCTAGCATAAGCTGTGAAAACTGGAGTATTGGAGATGGGTACTAGACAATCTGGATATTGTG
Source organism: Sequoiadendron giganteum (assembly GCA_007115665.2). NCBI lineage: Eukaryota > Viridiplantae > Streptophyta > Pinopsida > Cupressales > Cupressaceae > Sequoiadendron > Sequoiadendron giganteum. The sequence continues at coordinate 508,228,809 of CM021104.1, read as the reverse complement.
ACTTGGTGACCATACTTGGACTGGGAACGATGGGTCGAGGATCAGCTAAAGATGCCCTATGTATGTACTGCCAAATTTTTTATTGGGCGAACACAGTTTATCATTGAGAGCTTTTTGTTGGGAAAAGTACACAAATAGTATGGGAGGTTGTAGGGCATGCCTCAAGGAGTAGCTCACTATGCACACAAACATCAGGATATACCAGATTAGGGTCCCCTCATGTCTTATAATGCAACATACCAAGAGTATTTCAGTTTGTATCCAGTGGCACGGGCATATCATCTAGAGGTGACAAAGGTTTCCATGTCTGAGGATTATGCAGAGTACTTCGGGATACATCCATTTCCTAGACTATCCAACCTTGATGAGCCAGTTCTAGGATTAGATGATGATGAGGATAGGGCACCAAGGCAGAGCCGAGGGAGAGGTGATAGAGAGGAGGAGGAGAGAGCTGAGGGTGGGGGTAGAGGATGTGGTGATGGAGGTAGGGAATTTGATGTGCAAGATGTGATGATACCTCAACATCAGAGATCCTTGGTGGCTGATGCCCAACAACATGTATAGATTGGGGTGCATTCACAACAACAACAGGAACATATTACTACCTTACAGGCATAGATGGCTTAGGCTTAGTGGCAGATTGCCACTTTACAAGGATAGATACAAACATTGTAGGTCAACTAGCTTAGGCCTAGACATAGTTGCAGGCATAGGGATAGGCATAGGCCCAAATTGCCACTTTGACGATAGAGAGGGATACAACCATATGGCAAGGAGAGTAGGTAGTGGTTGTAGCTGATAGGCTGCAAAGACCAGTTGAGGGAGCTAGCACAGGAGATAATGTTAGAGAGCTTCATGAGTCTGCCAAGGAGGCAGAGTATTACAAAGGTAGATACTATGAGGCAGTGCCTACAGAGCGTTGGGTTAGCTATGATCAGTCACAATCTGGTCAGACACAATCCAAGACCACTAGTAGGGGTGTTACTCAACCACTTCCGAGGGGTCCACTAGGGGAAAGTGCAGGGGGTTTAGTCGGAGCATTAGAGAGACTCACAAAATATGGGGGTAGTACTTTAGGACCCCATAGGCAATCTTGATTTGCATTGTTGAGACATTGTATACATTAATTCGGTGACATTATGAGATTATGGTATACTTCCCCATTTTTTATGATGCATCTCTTTATGTTATTAGACATCATTATACACTTAACATTGAGATTTATGTGATATGCAACGGTGATTTATGATCTTCATGTTGTTTATATGCTTATGTGATGGATGTTTATGATGGATATATTTGTTTTTCTATGCTATGTGATGCTTTATATGCCTATGTGATAATGATGTGTAAATGCAATGATGATTCTATATATTTATGTCATGCTATGTTTTATGTATGGATGCATTAATGAAATGATGATGTATGATTCTATGCATTGATGGATGTATGATATGGATGATAAATTTTATTTATGAGATGAATGTAGTCATGCAAATGATATGGTATGCACTGCATTTTTGTATTTTCCACATGTATATATTGATGATATGGATGCGAGATTATTTAGTAAATGGAATGCAAATATGTGATTCTATATGTGTGTATGCATGATTTATGATTTCAATGCATGAGAAATGAATGGATTAATTTTGGATATGCAAATGTATGGATATGTGAAAATGCCAATGTATTATCTGATAATGCAAATGTATGAATATATGATAATGTGAATGCATGGATTATGATGATGCATGGATTATAATGTTATTATGGATGATGCTCTAATTTTTTCAATTTTTATTTAATCATATGAGTAAATGTATGGGTAGATGTATGATATGTGAATGGATTATGAAAATGCTTATGCGTTGTTCGTGTATCTATGCAATGTAATGCAAATGTATGATAAATGCGTATGTATGATAGATGATGATTTTTTATAATGCAACTACTATGATGGATGTATGGATGAATGTATGATAATACCCTTATAATCACATGATATGGAAATGAAAATGCAAACGAAATGATTATTTTTGTTATGTCAAGTGTACTCAATCTTTTAATGAGAGATAACATCATGTTTGAGATTTTTCAGCCTTGGAAAAATATATAATGAAAATACAGATCTAATATGAATGCAATCCTATCCTAGCCATGCAAACCTAACTATGAAATGTTGTCATCTAAGTCATTGTGCTTGATATCATCATTGAGCATTTGAAAATGCTGAAAGTGAGTAAAAACATCGATGGTATAATTAGACCATGATGACCTGAGTACAACTTCCATACAACTTTCATTGAGTTTTGATATTGCAAGATAATACAAGCATCTAGGTATAATTATATCGAGATAACCTGAGAATTACTTGCCTAAACAAAAAAGAGCTAATCATTTTCGTATGAAAATTTAGAATGTCATCAATGATAATTTGTAGAGCATGTCTCGCGACAATTTGCATAGTAGTAATGATTGACTTACAAACAACAGACAAAGGAAAATATCATTCTCCTTCCTAGCCCTTCTAGTTTAGAACATCATCGAGGTACTTGAGAGAAATGATAGCAACAATCAAGATACAATATCTGAACATTTGTGCCGACAAGATTTTGCCCCTAGTGAGAAACAAACTGGTTATTACGGATATGCACAATGATAACCAAGCCAAGGTGGGACATGACTGAACCAGTCGGATGTGGAGATGAAGCTCATTTTATGATAGACATGTATGAATAATGATGGAAAAAGTGGACGGTCAACACACGTTTCCAAATAGATGGAGAAGTTGATTCATCACAAATAACACTTGTTTACCAGGTTTTCACCATTTGTTTTTATTGCACTTTTTCAAATTTTATGATTTTTTTGTTGTTACAAAGACACCTATTTGCCAGGTTTTCATCAAGACAATGATTATTTTTTTAATTTTTTTTTGTATTTTTCTAATTTTTATGATTTTTTTAGGAATTTTTTTTATCTTTTTGATTTTTTTGTTGTTACCAAGATGCCCATTTGCCAGGTTTTCACCAAGGTAATAATTTTTTCAGGACATTTTCTGATATTTAATTATTTTTTGAAGACTTTTAAGCATACACTGGATGCATTATGTGTAGAACTTCTTCAAATGAAGGTTGTTCATCGATTCTTCAAATAGATCCCCTTCTGGTGTCAACAGTTGATATGCCCCCGATCCAAAGACTAATACAATAAAAAAAGGGCCCAACCAAGCTGGCTCAAATTTCCCTTTCTTTTCTTGATCTTGTTGATTACAGGGATTTTCCTTCAATACTAAATCACCTACCTGAAATGTCCTTGGTTTAACCTTGTGATTGTAGTTGTGTGATATCCTTTGTTGATATACTTTCAAGTGATCCATGACCAATTGACGATGTTCATCCAATAGTTCTAACTCCTATAACCTAGAAACTCTGTAATCCTCTTCTAATATGATTCCCTTCAGAGACACCCTAAGTGAAGGTATCTTGACCTCAATAGGTAGAATGACTTCAGCTCCATATGCAAAGGAATACGGTGTGGCACCTTTTGGGGTGCAGACACTTGTTTGATACACCCATAAAGCAGGATTCGGTTGAATATGCCAATCCTTTCCAACCTCATTGACTGTTTTCTTAAGAATTTTCAAGATGGTCTTATCTTTTGCTTCCGCTTGACCATTTTCTTGAGGAAAATGAGGCGTGGAGAATCGATGTTGGATATGGAATCTGTGACAAAGTTCTTGCATGTCCTGATTTTTAAAATGCCTACCGTTGTATGTGACAATAGATTAAGGAATACCATATCGACAAATGATGTAATTCAAGACAAATGAGGCAATCTTCTTCCTAGTGATGTTGATTAGAGGAATGGCTTCAACCCACTTTGTGAAATATTTTGTGGTTGTGATGATAAACTTGTGTCCATTGGATGATGATGGATGAATTTTTTCTACAAGATCCAACCCCCACTGACAAAAGGGCCATGTTGATGTGAATTGTTGCAACTCCTAGGCTGGAGCATGAATAAGATTATCATGGATTTGACATTTTCATATTTCTTGAAAAATTGATAGGACTCCTTCTCCATAGTCGGCTAGTAGTACCCCAAACGTAGGAGTTTCTTAGTGAGAGTAAGTCCACTTGAATGAGTTCCAAAAATACCGATATGGACTTTGCATAAAGCCAAGTCAGATTCATTGCGTTCAAGACAATGAAGGAGAGTACCATCAAGACCTCTTTGGAAAAGTACATCAATTATCATGGTATGGCATGCAAATTGATGAATAAAATTGTGCTTCTAATGTTAGGAAAAATTGTGGAAAGGTATTATCTTTCAAATAGGAATAAATATTTCCATAGGTAGAGGATTCAGGGTCAACCAAGTGGCATATAATTTGGGATTATGGGTTTTCATAGGTAGGGTTAAACACTTGTTCAACCATGAACTCATATCGGCTTTGATTTTTTGGGATCTGCAAGAGAGAAACAATTGTTGCCATGACATCGACTGCTTTGTTATCTGTCCTTAGAATCTATTCAAACTTAATCTCAACAAAATACTTTTTGAAATCATCAATCATTCTCTTGTACGACATCAACTTATCATCCTTGGTTTGATAATTATCATTCACTTGGTTAATGATCAACTCGAAATCATCATAAAATTGCAACGCTCTTATCTTCAACTCGACTGCTAGTTTGATGCCAATGATAAAGGCTTCATATTCTACCATGTTGTTGGTGCAGGGAAACATCAATCAATATGATCTTAGAATAGTATGCCCTTGAGGAGTGATGAATAGAATTCCCGCTCTTGATTTGCGTTGAGTATATGAGCCATCAAAATACAATACCCACTGCTTTGTTGTTATAGTTAGGACATTTGCATCTATAAATTCAATGTGTAGGGGATGATCATCATGAATCAGTGCCTCAACTAGTTGGTCAGTAATGGATTTCCCTTTGATTTATTTTTTGTCGACATATTGGATGTCAAACTCACTAAGTATCATTACCCACTTGGCTAATCTTCCTACCAGGTTTGCTTTGTTAAGGAGATATTTCAGCGGATCTATCTTGGCTATGAGTTTGATTGTATAAGTCAACATATAGTGTCACAATTGTTGTGTAGTGAACACTATTGCTAGACAAGCTTTCTCAATGGATGTATATTTTATTTCATAACCATTTAAAGTTTTACTGGTATAATAGATCGCTCTCTTCTCTCCTGTTGAATCTTTTTGTGCTAACAAAGCTCCCAATGATCGATCAGTTTTGGCTATATACAATAAAAGAGGCTTTCCTTCTGTTGGTGGTGCCAAGACAGGTGGACTCATTAGGTATTACTTCAGTTGATTAAAATTTTCCTCACATTCTCATCCCATCAAAAGGAAACATTTTGTGCAACAAGTGGGTAAAAGGATGGGTCTTATCAGCCAGTTGTGATATGAATCTTCTTATTGACTAAAATCTGCCTTGAAGGGACCTTAACTGACTAATATTCCTTAGAGGTGGAATTTCCCTGATAGCTTTCACTTTTGCAGGGTCCACCTCAATTCCTTTTTCTAGCACTATGTATCCCAATATCTTCGTTGATGTCACCCCAAACACACATTTCTTTGGATTCAAGCGGACGTTGGATTTCTCTAGTCGGGTGAAGATTTTTTCTAGTATCTCCAAGTGTCCTTCTCTAGTGAAATATTTGGCCAACAAGTCATCCACATAATCTTCCATAAAGGTATGCATCATGTCATGAAAGATGGTTGTCATGGCTCTTTGATATGTGGCTCCTGCGTTCTTTAATCTGAAGGGCATGATGTTTCAGTAGAAGGTGTCCCACAGGCAAGTGAAAGTTGTTTTATCCTGGTCTTTAGGTTCTATCTCGATTTGATTATAGCCAGAAAATCCATCCATGAGTGACAACATGCCATGACCCGTTGTTAAGTCTACGATGATATCAACGTTTGGCAAGGGAAAATCATCTTTCAGACAAGTTTTATTAAGGTCTCTGAAGTCTGTACAAATCTATATGTTGCCATTAGGCTTTCAAATAGGTACAATTTTGGATATCCACTCAGCATAATCAATGGGTCTAATGAATCCTACATCCAATAATTTCTTTAGTTTTTCCTTCACCAATAAGGCAATGTGGGGATACATTTTTCTCAACTTTTGCTTGATTGGTTTGACTCATGGAGGGAGGGATAAGTGGTGCATGACGATATCTAGGTCTATCCCTAGCATGTCTGCATATGACCAAGCAAAGTTGATTTGTCGCTTCTCAAAAAACATGATAAAGTTAGGCTTCTCTTGTTCTGTCAAGGATTCTGCTAGATGGAGAGTTTTCACTTCTTCTACATTACCGATATTGATGGACTATGTTGGCTCAATCAAAATTTTGGATCTTTCTTGGAAGTTATCTAGGAGAGTTTCAAATTTCCCATCCTTTGGTGCCTCAAAGAGGTTTTCACCTTCAGATGCACTCTTTATTTTTATTCTTTCTTGATCTGATACTACCATGGCATGGTTTTCAACATCAGATCCTTCTTTTGTTTTACTTATTTTGCACCTAGGAAAATTTACGCTCCCCTATCTGGAAGCTCCATTTTGAGATTCATTGGTGGAACAAGTTTCAAGATTAATAGCGCAAAGGAAGTTGATGATGGCCTCATTGTTTGAAAAGGTGGGGATATCGATATGCTCAATTTGGTCCCAATCTATGAGTTCAGGATGTACCAATGGTAGGGAATCATCAGATGGGTTAAGATCAATGGGAATGAGGGTCCTAATGGTGACATCGTCATTAAGAAATACTATGGAAAGGTCAAGGCCTATGATGTCACTCTCCTCTGAATGATCTATCTCGCTAGGATTCTAATCGTCTTCCCTCGATCCATCGATAGGTTGTGATCCAAATTCAAATGATCTTAATCCTAATCTGTGTCCCTCCTCAAGTGTGGGTGTATACTTGTGTACCACATTAATGTCCTTATCATGAAAAGACTAGAGAATCCCACTCATATTTATTGGAATTAGTTTCATAGTGTTCACTAGCTTACAGTTGCAAGATCCATTCAACAAACTTTTATTTTAGTTCCTCTTTTTTTCTCTTCGTCCCTTTGATTCTCTTTATATCCCAACCCTGTCTTGTATTTTGGATTGGTTATGATGGGTTGGATGGGTTCCATAGTTCCTTCTTTCATTTTTCCAAAAGGTCTTTTTCCTTCACGCCCCATCTTTTCCAAGAGTGAAAATACTTTGCCATATTGAGTGGTTTAGACATTAACTATTGTTGCTTGTGATTCACTTTCATCCTTGTAGATCCAATTCAAAATATCTTTGTCATCAGCCTCTTCAACTTGAGAGATTTCTTTTTTAAATTGAGCATCAAAAAGTGTGACAGGTTGTGAGGATGGTTGTGATGAGGGTGATGGTTGACCATAGGAATTTGGTGAAGATAATTGCAAAAGACATAGGGATTTCTCAATGGAATATTCACCCACACCTCTGTCTTTGACGTGGACTTTTTTCTCAAATTTCTTGGCCAAAGTGTTGAGTTGGGCTTCAGGATGGGTGGATGCAGAAGGGGTAGCTTCTTCCTTTTTCTCTAGCAGTTTAGATGAGGAACTTGGTTGACCTCCTTCATTTGGGGACGTGGCTAGTATTTTTGACAAGGGGTTGGATTGACTTGAATTACTGGGGATGTCAGATGTGGAGGCAAGGTCTTCTCTATTGTGGGGCACAAAGATTTCCTAGACTGACTTAAGGGTATTGCAATATTGAGGACTATTAGAATCAATAGTAATGGTAATCTCTTGCACATTGCAAGTAAATTTCAGACATTGATGGTAAGTTGAGGGGACTGCTTGCATTTCATGGATCCAAGGATGACCCAAGAGAATATTATAAGTTAAGTCTTTATCTATAACTTGGCAAATCACATCTTTTTTAATTGACCTTACCTAAATTGGTAATACAATTAATCCCTTTGAAGCTCTTTCCTCATCATCATAGGCTTTGATGGTGATATTTTTCCTTGCATCTATTACATTTTTAGAGAATCACAATGCGTGAACGAGCTTTAATGTACATATATTAAGATTGGCCCCTCTGTCTCTTAGGATGTGCTTGAATTGACTTTTGTGTATTAGTACCTGAATATCAAGGGTTGCATTATGAGGATGGGTGAGATATACGTCATCATTTTCTGAAAAGGATAAGCAATGAGGTGCAACTAGATGCCCCACCATGGCTTGGAAAGTGAAAACTTCTAAATTATTTGGTACTGGTGTATCAACTAGGGCCTTTTCCAAAATCTCCTTGTGGGAAGGTGAGATCTTGAGAAGCTCCAATATTGATATTTGTGTTGGAATCTTTTGGAGCTGACCAACAATGTTATATTTATGAGATGGGGCAATGGGTGTTTTGGAGGTGTTTCCTTTTAGAACATATTTAGATTGTGCCCTCATGGTCGCATTTACGAGCACACTCTCTTCTTTTCCTTTGATTTTTATGATATTAATTTGATTATTTGTTGCAGCCATGTCTTTTTGGATGTCATGGAGTTGATTAGAGGGGATGTTAGTGTCATTAAAGAAAAATTTGGCTATGATGGTATCTTATCCATATTGAATTTGAGGATTATTAATTGGATTGTTGGCTACAACAATTTCTTGGGTGTTATTGATCTCAATGTCATTTTTTTGGCCTTCAACGACTGAAATATGATAGATGGTGGTGTTGTGAACATAGTTTACACTTTTTCCTTTGTCATTCATGGTAGAAGATTCCCCTTTGTTATAATTTGGCAAGGGGTTCTTGAATACCCCATGATCAACATTTGTTTGGGTTCCTTCTATCTGTATGATATTATTGTCAACTAGGTCTTGTATCTTGTGTTTTAGTTGCATGCAACTATTGGTTTAGGTGACCTTTGCATCGATAAAATTCACAATAGTGGGCCTTGTTCCACCACAATGAATTCACTTTTGGTTCAAAACCTCAGGTGTTAGATAGAGTGATAATATTTTCTACAAGAAGTTCTTTCAATGTGGATTCGTATGATTGACCCAAAGGTGTGAACTTCCTACGATTGTTCGATGTTTGGTATGGTAGTCTAGATGGAGGATTATTTTGGTTATTATTTTGATTGTTGTTCTGATTCATGTTTTGGTTGGTATTTTTTTTATTGGGGGTTTGGTTGGTCTTGGGTGCGATTCCTGATAAATTGAAGACCGGTTTGGAATTATGAGTTTCAGCCGAAGTATTATTGCCATTAATCTTGTATTTTTGCCAAAACTTTGGTTTCTCATTGTTGGAGGAATTGGCTGAAATATTTTTGTTGTAAATTTTCAAGATTCCTCGCTTGAGCAACGCTTCTTTGATTTTGATCCCATTTTCAATCAATTTTCCAAAAGTTGGAGGACATTATGATTCAATCCTATAACTCATATCATCATTTAAGTTGTCATTGAATACCTCCATCTTTTCTTTTTCTGGTATAGGACGAGGATATCTTGTGAATAATATTTTCCACCTTTGCAAAAAAACAAGAAAGGATTCCCCCCTTCTTTTGTTTGAAATTGCAAAGGTCCTTCATTATGATCTCATGTTGAATATTATAGGAATATTGGGTGATAAATTTGTTGACTAATTCTTCAAAGGATTTGATTCCTCGAGGTAATTGTGATAACCATTGCGTGCATTTCCCTCCCAAACTACATGGGAATAATCTCATCAAGTATGTTTCCTCATGGGAAAACTCGAGGCCCATTGTTCAGAATTCCCTTATATGGTCTATTGGATCTGTTTTTCCATTGTATTTATCATATTTAGGGAATTCATAATGTTTGGGGAATGGTATCATGTTGACACTTTTCTAAAAAGGGTAGGGGCATATATCTTGTATCGATTATCTCTTGGTGGTTTTGGTTTACATTTTTTTCATTTGTTGTTGAAGGGTTCGTATTTTTTGTTTTAAAGTATCCATGGGGTCATCGATTCTTGCTTCATTTCTTGTTTTAGTTTATGTTTCTTTTTTTGTCTTATTAGGAGTTCTTTTTAATTTTGTGATATCAAAATCCTCAGGTAGTTTGACCCTTTTGTTTTCTAGCATCAAATGGTATTTCTCACCCTCGTTTTCAAAGATCCTCTTCATGAATTTATGAAAATTGGGATCTTGTGATTTTTCTTTGATTTCACCCATTATTTCTTCTACCTCATCTTGATGAACTCCGAAAAAAGGATTCTCTTCTCTTTTAGCCATGGTGTTTTGGTTTTTGATTTATTTTTGCTCAAGTTTTTGCTTTTGTGATCTCGTTAAAACGAGCATACAAGTGATGAAAATGTACTAAGCTTTTGACCAAAGTTTGGGAGTTCCAAAAGAACTAAATTAAATCTGATTATACAACTTTGTTTCAAGATGAAGGATGATGAATCCTGATGGTGAAACACAACTGCTAATCCAAAATAGTGTGATAATGAGGCACTTTTGGATGTTTGATCAAATTTTAGGTAAAAGGATTTTGACTTGAAAAAAAAATTTCAACAAGTTTGAGATTATGGTATGACTAAGGAAAGGTTCTGGACCAAAAATGATCCTAAATTGCGAGGTTAAAATTCAGACAAATAGGGAATTTAGCTCTCTGGTTTAAATTTTTTTGGATGCGCTAAAATAGTGCATAGATGTACTATGAAATGGCTTGGATGCACTAAAAGATGGCTGGTATATACCAGAATAGGCAATGGATGCACCAAAGTACGACAAGTATGCACTATAGGATTACACAGATGCACTAAAATAGTGGATGGATGCACCAAAACAGTAAATGTATATGCTAGAGTATGAAAGGTATGCACTAGAATAGTAAATGGATGCACCAAAATATGGAAGGCATGTGTCGGGATAGCCAATGGATGCACTAAACTAGAAGATGGTCCCTATTTTTGATAGTTTGATGGATTTTTCTATTCTTTTAGCAATGAATCTAATTTTTTTGTTGGGATGTTCTTATGAATCAATGGTTGAATATTCCAAAATGTGATGTTTGTTCAAAATTTATTTCAAAACATGCATGTAGAACATATCAAGCAAGTACAATACCTAGGGTTGTGTAGGACAATATTTATTGGATTCCCACTTGGATTTTTTAGTCCAGTTGTGCTTACTTTTGGCAAATGATTAGAGGCTTGACCACATTGGCTCCACCTTGCATTGCACTTACTTCTTGGGTCAGCCAAGCCTCATTCCTCATGAATCTCCCATGACATACTTCTAATTTCTACCAAAATCCACAAGAACATGGGATGACTTTGGAGGTTATACCTCTTGCACCAGCAAATAGAAAAGGGATTTTGGCACACTACAACAAGGGTTTTAGTAAAGGAATTTCATTCATGGGGGATCATACATATGGAAAGAGACCATTGATGCCCTTCTTTTCAGAACAATCCTCGTGATACTTGAACTTTCCTCAAGTACCCACACTTATATCTGAGGTGGAAGTCATTTAGCTTTAGCGTGTTCCTGGTTGGGTCATTCCCTTGGGGTGATTACCTCTTGTCCCACCAAGGCAGGCCCTCTAAGGTTTAAATTGAAAAAAGAAAAAGAATGGGTCTGGATTTCTGATCACGTGGCTAAGGGGAGAGCATACATGCCTACCATTCAACAATCACAATAGACATGGTGTTTGTTTTCCCCTAATTAATCTATGTTCCTAACTTAATCAAAATAAAATGACAATAAATTCAACCCTACAATCAATTGCTAATAGTTTCAACTTTGTATTCTTTGATAACATTCTTTATGGTTTCAATAGAGTCTCTAACAGCATGTAAAATTCTTGAAAAATAGAGACACACAAATTAGTTTTCAGAATTTTAACTTTCTTCAAAATAGAAGAGATGTGCCATAACAACAAACAGATGTGCTAACAAATCACACAGATGCACCAAACGATATTATGAATGTGCCAGCACAGTATATGTATGCGCTAAAAGAAACTATGAATGAGCCATACAAATCCCTGGATGCACCAAATGTTGAGATGTATGGGCTAAAAGATTCTACAGATGCACTAGAACAGGGCACGTATATGCCAAATAATGTTTTGTATGCATTGGAGGAACTCACGGTTGCGCTAAAATATTTCACATCAGGACCTGTAACACAAAATTTTCCATAGAGTGTTAATAAAAGGGGCTTGGCCCCATGATGGGCACCAAATTTATGTGTGGTGTAAAAGTGGAGTAATTAGTAAAACTAAACACACATCAATGAATATGTCTTACATAAAAGGAATTGAAATAACAAATTAAATGGTTATGACTATCCGCTCAAATCATCCCATTCCTCTCTAATCTTAAGGACCTTCAAATTCATGCTCTGAGATTTGTATGTTGCACACGAATTCACAAGATGACAACCTAAGAGATGAGAAGATTTTATGATATGCAAAACTATATGCCTAATTCTACATATTTTTGGTATTTTGATTGCAATGCTAAATGATATGATATAATACTGTATTCAAAATGATCCTAAGATGATTGTTGTGATGAGATGTGAATCTAAATGAAATGTTGTATGAAAATGCAAAAATTAAGATGCTAAAACTAAAATTTCCATGATAACACTAATATGAATTAAATGCTAAATGCTATGAAAATTCTCTCAATTGCTAAGATGATTTCTGCGACATAAGTTTATGATCAAATCCTTGTTAAAAAGCTACAAAATGATCTCCTATTTATAGATTTCTCCAATCCTTGAATGAGGTGGCAAAGATGAATGGTCGAGATCGTGATCCTAAGAGATCAACAGTGGAGCACAAAGAGGTTGGAGGAATTCATGGAGGCTGCTCCATTTGGAAGGGAAAATCATCCAAGTGTCAAAGAGCATCAATTAGAAAGAGGAGCCATGTGTTTCCAAGAGGTTGGGAGGTTAGATGAATATTTCTAATTTAGAAATCAGAAATAAAAGAAATCATGTGATATGTGATGATGTGGAGGGTGAGTTGGAGGAATTTAGGAAATTATGGAGAAATGTGACAAATTTGAATTAAAAATTCAAATTTAATGAGAAAGGGGAACAATCAAATAACAAATTATTTAAATTTGTGTATTTAATTAATTCAAGAGGGAAGATGATTTTTTTATAGAAAAATTAAAGGTGTGAACTTATACAAATAAATTTATCACTTTATTTATATAAGTAGAGGAATTTAGATTAATTAATTAAATAACTAGTACTTAATTAGTTTGTGCTCTAAACCATTTTTATGTGTATACAATAATTATTTTAATTATTTAATTAATTCATTTCTCTCAACATTATCCTCTTTCAAAAATAAATAAAATTATTTATTTTATTTATTAAATTCAATGTTGCACATGTAAAAATTAATAAATTTATTTAATTAATAAATATTCATGCAATTCCACATCACCTGTTCAATGAGAATTACTCTCATTCCACTTATCAATCAAATCCACTTCACTCCCACTCACTTTGAGTCCTCTAAGAAATGAATTCAATCCACTAACCATTAGTCTGAGTTAACGTATCAATTAATCCACTTAACTAAATCATGCAATCAATTATCTGAAATCATGCAACCACTTAACTAACCCTCAATTCCTCTCATCAATTCTCAACCATAGATCTTCTCAATCTCTCCTTTGATATTAACCATTGATCCATGTCATCAAATATCTATAAATGCAACCATCCTCTCCTTAATTTTTCATCTCATATCTTGCAAGAAAACTATATGAGCATAGTTTGCAGGTGCTTTTATGTTGTCCTAAATACAAATATGAGATGAAAGATATCCACATCATTTCTTCCAAGGTGAAATAGAGGAGATAAATGGAGTTGAGATAAGGTGAATTGTATGTGTTCTTGCAAGGTTTTCATTTGTTTAATTCAATTTATTTTATTTACTTCATTGTTGTGTTTTTATTTGATTATTTTCTTCATTCCTTCAGTATTTCATAGTTGATTTATTATGGTCATACAACATGCATTGATATGTGAATTAGGGTCACATACTACCTTGAGCTTATGACATTAAATAATTGGACACCACAACATGTTGTTATAAACAAGGTATATGGTCCAAAGGCTCCTTGAGATGCCCAGGATATAATTAATAATAATGGGTTGTGTTTGGAGGGAGTAGTTCCACCAAATGTAAGTCATATGTGGGGAGCTTCCTATATTTTTCACACTTTTAATAGGTCAATCTAGCAATTGTATCAAGCATTAATAGGTCAATCTTTTGTTGCAACGAAAACCATCTATGCAATAGGTTCTTAGTGTGCACCTTTCAAATAAGATATTTAGTCATAATAGTTTAAAATTGGTATCTATAGATTGAGTAGAAGATGCCTATCAAAGGTAGGAGTGAAATTTTTGTTGGAGGGGACTAGTGCTTAAGCTTTAAATTCAATTCTAATATATTTTGTGGGTAGTAGAGAGACCATAGAATATTGAATAGATATAGAAAATTAGATATTGATAAAGATGGAAAGATTGAAAGAGAAAATAAACACAAACTAGCCCACCCAAAAGGATTTTTATTTTGCATTAGGTTCACAAAAATATGTGTTAGAATAACCCAATCATCTTATACATGTGATAAACTCTAGGAAACACATTTCAATAGACCCTTACTAATAATTTCCCACCTAGTCATTCCTACTCTCATAGTAGGGGCTAGTTGGTCCTGGAGGTGGAACTAACAAGGTATCCTATTCTCATAGAAGAAAAATATTATAGGTGGCAATTGCATTTTTATTGTGATTTGTTCCTATGTGGTATTGATAGTTGATTATATGCTCATAATTAACTAAATAACACTACAAAGATAATTCTTGTAGTAGGTTCAAGTTGGTGTTTCAAATTTTTTATATGTTTTCAATATCTTATCTATTTTCCTTATAGAAATGGTTTATGGTTTGACCCTAAATTTGAAATATTCTTATGAGATGGGCCTTTGGATTTTTTTTTGGGATTTTTAATAAGATTTCTAGTTGCTCTTTTTTTAATGAGTTTTTTCTAAGTTCACAAGTTTTCTCCATTCTTGTAGATAAGATAGATTTAACCTAATCATCACTCACTCTAGGGAACATTTAAGTGAAAATATTGAGGAAGAGGGATGAATGTACTTATTCATTGTATGCCTTGTGTTGGGATTGAGAGTTTCCATTCTTTCTTTTTTTTTGTGTTTTCCCAAATTTAAGATCATGTAATTACTATTTTAAATAAACTATTCTACTTGTTTTTGTTTTCCCAAATTTAAAATCATGTAATTACTATTTTAAATAAACTATGTATTTTTATAATATTATAATTGCTATATTTTGTCTTTCAATTCTATAGTATAATTTAATCTCATAGAAATAAATGTAATTAATCTATGATCTTGTAAAAAGGGGAAAATATAATCTTCTAAGATCTAATCTAGTAAAGTAGGAAAAATTTAATTAATTAAGAAGAAATAAAAAATCTACAATAACTTTATAAAATTAAAGAAAATGTGAAAAATATGCTTATCATTGATGCAAGCTAGCATTCTCAAGGATCCAACTTTTTCTATATTCTTTTATGTAGTAGATGGATCCTCCATTTGATGACATGAAAAATAAGGATATTAAGAAAAATTAGGAATTATATGCAAGAATATTACAAGCATGGAAAAAGATAATGTAAAAGGTTCACAAAGTCCTTTGGAAGCATTGAATGCTTATGGGGGTTATGATACATTAGCTTATCTATCTTAATATATTAAGATATATACATATTACATGTCGAGAGATATCATTATCTCGACATTTTCTTTTTTCTTTTTTGCTTTTTTGAATTTAAAAAATATGCCTTGATAATGATATCTCTTGACGTATAATATATATATCTTAATAGATTAAGATAGATAAGCTAGTAGCAGTCGCGATGTGCATAACACATTGAATAAATGAATATATTTAGGGTTATAATTAGAATTAGCATTTAGGATTAGGGTTTATATCATGGTTAGGGTTAGCATTAGGGTTAGGTTTTGGTTTATATTTATTATTATGATTAGGGTTAGGGGTAGAATTATGGTTAGGGTTAGGGTTTGGATTATAATTATAACAGGTTTCAGGTTAGGAATATGGCTTTGGTTAGTGTTAATGGTAGGGTTGGAATTACTATTAAGGTTTGTATTGGAATTGTAATTAGGGGTAGGGTAAGGATTTATATTTGGTTAGAGCTATGGTTTGGGTTAGGGTTAGGGTCAAGGTTAGGATTAAGGTTAATATTAGATTTAGGGTTAGGATTTGGTTTATGATTATAATTATGGTGAGGGTTAGGGTTTAGACTTATGATTAGGTTTATAGTTAGTGTTAAGGTTTAGTGTTTTGATTAAAGGTAAATAAATAGGTTTTGAAGGGGCCCAAAACCCTATACAAAAGAGAGTGGCTGAAAAGAAAAGTTAACAACAACAAGTAGCAATCATCACATCAAAAGCAAACCATCAACCAAAAATTAGCCAAAAAGAAGCCAGCCAAATGCACTACATATTGTTCAGGGTCTCAATAGCTTCCATGCCAGTATCAGCCATCTTTTGCACATCGTGCAAAGTATCAGCCACCTCCATCCTAGAGGCCCCAACCTGAGTTTTCGTTCTATTTCTGGTTCTGACCCTAGGCTCACCAATTTTTACCTGTTCAATCAAAACCTTACCTTTAGCAGTATCCTTCTCACTAGCACAACCCACAACCAACACTTTACCCCCAGCAACAGAAGCATCAGCAGGCCTAGACTCTTTTCTTTTTTTAGCAGTTATTAGAGGAGAAGTCATCATGGCAGAAATCAGAGTGCCCACAAGTTTGGGCACCTCACCACTCTTCAACACCACTTTCCTCATAGAAGAATCCGGGGTACCCACAAGCTTAGTAGCCTCACCACTCTTCATCAACATTTTTCCAATTTTGTTAATTTTATCCTCAAGGGATAAAATTCTATCCTCCAAATTTTGCTTCAGATTAATGGTTTCCTCCACCATAGTATTAGCCACAATGTTCAGGGATTCCATTAAATTGTCAATTTGGCTTTGAACCATGAAATCCTCAATCTTACTGGCCACACCCCTAATCCTAACATTAATCCTATTAATTTCATGAAAAAACCATTTAAAAAGTTTAAACTACAGATTAGCAGTCTTATGGGCCAAGCCCAACACACCAGAAAAAACTTCCCTATCACAATTTTCAACCCTATCCTCCATAGCATCATCCTCATAATTAGAAATAACCTAAATTTTATCATCCACAATATCCTTACCTTTATCAGCAGGGGTAGGAGATACCAGCTTGTGAATGGAGTAGGCAAGATCCTCCATAATATTCTTCCTTTTCAAATCCTTAACCTCCTCCACTTTGTTAGAACCCCTAGCAAGACCACTAGCCACAACACCAACCTTCCCCTGCATAAGCCCAGTATCAACATTCAGAGAGGCCACACCAAAAACACCACTAGCAAGAGAGAGAGGGAAACCCTTCTCCTGGATTTGACTGGTAGATCTCGAATCCCTACTCTTACGGCTCCCCACCTCAAAATCCTTAGCATGTTTAAATTTAGGGGGAGGAGAGGAAACTTCCCCATACAAATCAGTCTTATCCTTGGTGGCTTTAGAAATAACCATTGTGACTGCATCATCGTTACATGTAGTGTAGCCCTCTTTGTCGACCGACTTTCTATTCCCTATTTTACCAAGAACAGGGGAAGAGGGACCCTCCTCAAAAGAGGCATAGGAGTCTGAGACGTTGTCAACATCACCATATTTTTTAGACTCTGACTCTTTGTTCAAAACAAGCCTCCTCCTCTTGGATCTTTTGCTAACCCTTTCTTCACCTGAATTAGTCTCATAACCCTCCCAGGCTTTTCCAACATTATCCTTTAGGGAAACTAGAGATATGTGCACCTCATTCACTTTCACATGTTCATAAATCAAAATAATTAATCCAACATGCATAATCGGGTTATTGGGGTTTTTCATGTGATCTTGATCCATGTATCCAATGACAACAACAAATAATAGGGAAAAGAAACCCATTTCTTATGCCTAAAATGATTAAGCAGAGGAAAATGGTAGTTATTAATGGTCTTGTACCTACCCTCCACGGTAACATACCTCATGAATTCTTCTACCAAATCACACCAGAGCTCTTTCAAAGAACTCCTATACAAACCACCACTTTTAACCTTCCTGAGATCAGTCACCTCGTTTCCTTTGAAGAAGATCTACATAACATCTTGCAATTCTTTCTTGTCCCTAAAAACCTTCATTCCCTATATGGCCAAACCAATAATTTGAGCAATAAATTATTCATCCACCATGACATCTCTACCACCCAAATTAAGGTTTCTATCATTCCAACCTTTAGCAACCATCTAAGTAACCTACGCATTGAAACCATACAATATTTCCATATAGATAGTTAAACCACCCTTCTCAAGGATCTCCCAAAGCTTCGTCTTCTGCTTAATAGTGTCACAAGACTTGGTTTCAACATGATTATTATCCCCACCCATCACGAAATTCAGTGCCACACATAGCCAGAACCACCTAAAAATGATACTCACACCACCCAGGCCAAAAATACAAAAAAGAAACCTCTAGAAGCTTTGGCTAAAGACACCCAGAATCCGTGTGAGACCTACTATAGGATAGAAAGGTAATAATGAAATGTAGCTCCGAACCAAGTGAAGTCCATCCTTCAAAATCAAAACTTTAACACCCTCATTCAAATCTTTCACCCATGTGATAAAGAACATACACCCCACCATGCCAGCGAGGATCCACTAGATATCAACTCTCATTTATGATAATTGCCAATGCTTCAAAAGGAATGTAATCATTAAAATTCCATAACTTTTGTTCCTTAACCCCAAAGTTAGCAAAAAAATCAGCTAACTTATTACCCTCCCTCAAAATATGGGAGATATAGACATTATCAAATGAATTAATGATATCAATAGAATCCTTAATCAAGGCTTCAATAGTCCACGATGGGGGAGAGACCAACTTCAAATTGTTAATAATATTTAGGGAATCAACCTCCACCCAAAATTTCTTATATCCTTGGCGTTGAGCCAATTTGAGACCATGATAGGTAGTAGCCGCCTTCGTGAAGTGGTTTGTCTAGGTTCCCAAAGGGAGCACCACAACAAAGACAAGCCTACCGTTTGAATTTCTAATCACTCCTCCACAACAAGTAGGTCCCAGTTTTCCTTTAGCCACCCCATCAAAATTCATCTTAACCCAACCAACCAGAGGCGCCTTCCAAGCAACATCCTCTCTTAAAGATTTCCCTTTATAGACCGGAAGAGAAATATCACAATGAAACTTCCACTTTTGAGCAATAGAGATATCAGAAGGACTAAGATTAATCTTATCACCAACATAAAAGGAAACTCTAGAAAGAAAGTTCTCCTTAATTTCTGCACAAATTTTATGAGCCACAAGCACAACCAAGAGGTAAGTACTCCTAAAAATTATATTGTTTCACTCCAGCCACACACCGCAAATTAGATGAGGAAAAGTGAAAGACCACAAGATCTGCAAAGCCGGATTAGCAGAAGGAGCCAACCGTTGGAACCAAAAATCCTTAACAGAGCCAGGGAAAACCCAACATATGTTCCAAAGAGAGAGCACATGCTTCCAAATCTCATCAAAATATCTGCAACCAATCAGAAAATGACAAACTTCGTTCTCACAGAGAAAGAATCTATTGGGCATAAAAAAACCTCTTTTAATCAAATTATCAATAGATAAAATTTTGTTTTGACAAAAAAGCCAAAAGAAAATATTGATTTTGGGAATCATTCTAGAAGACCAAACAGAAGCCTAGAAAGGTGATGGACCCTAAGATTTAGTGTTATACATTAAATAAATTAATATAATTACCTGGTTATGATTAGGGTTAAAATTTATATCACAGTTAAGGTTAGCATTAGGGTTAAATTTTATATCATGGTCAGGGTTAGCATTAGATTTAGGGTTAACCATTTAGGATTGGGGTTTAGCATTTAGGTTTAGGATTATGGTTAGGGTTAGGGTGTAGGTTAGGGTTTAAGCTTATGGTAAGGGTTATAGTTATAGTTAGGGTTTCGTGTTAAGGTAAGTGTTAGCATTAGGTTTATGGTTAAGGTTAGAATTTTTTTCTATGATTAGGATTATGTTTAGGGTTTACATTAATGTTTGAGTTAGGGTAAGAATTATGGTTAGGGTGAGGAAATGGGTAGGATTGGGATTATTATTATGATTATTATAGAATGATAGAATAATAGTTATGGTAGGTTTAAGTTCAAGATTAGGATTAGTGTTAATGTTTGTAAAAAATTGTCAAAAATTATATCATATGTATTTTCCACACATTTACTATTTCATATATATATTTGTCACACCTCCATTTTAAAAATATCTTTAACACCACACAATTTAATAAACCACATATATGAAAATTAATATTGTTGTTCATTGAACTTATATAAATCAAAGAGAAAATATATGTTTCACTACAACCAACTTGAATAACTAAGAAGTATCAAAGGTCAAATAAGAAGTAACTATATGAAAAACACTTCGCCATAATGATGTAATTACATCACATATTATTCAATGATGAGATTGGTATTGCGACCTTTATTTGTACAATGATCATGATATACTTCTTTCATCATAGATGGAAATGTGACTACTTTTATAGATTTCTCATTAACTACTTTTGAAAAATATGGTTAGGTTGGGGTTAGTGTTAGGATTAGGATTAGCGTTCTATAGTTAGAGATATTAGTATTATGGTTGGGGTTAACATTACAATTAAGGTTAAAGTTGGAGTTAGAATCAGGATTAGGGTTATGGTTAGGGTTAGACATAGAATTAGAATTAGGGTTGGATTTAATGTTAGAATTAGGAATAGGGTTATGGTTAGGATTTGAGATAGAATTAGGATTAGGGTTGGAAATAGTGTTATGTTTAGGGTTAGGTTAGAGGTAGGGTTGGGTTTAGCATCAAGATTAGGGTTAGAGATAGAATTAGGACTAGGTTTGGGGTTAGTGTTAGGGCTAGAGGTAGGTTAGTGATAGGGTTGGGTTCAGCCCTAATTGAATCCTAATTGAAACCTAAGCCTAGTTGAATCCCAACCCTAACCTTAACCTTGACTGAAATATGTCTTAAAATATTAATCATAACCCTAATCAAACCCTAAACCTAATTAAACCCTAATCTTGACCTTGCTTGAACCCTAATTGAACTCTAGCCCTTTTCCCAAAACTTATCTTGATCTTGACCCCAAGCTTCATCTACAACCATATACCTAGTTTAACCCTAACATTTACCCTAATTGAACCCTAACCCTAACATTGACCCCAAGGTTTATTCTAGAATTTAAACCCTATCCCTAAATGAATCCTAACCCTTACCATAATTGAAGTTGATCTCAAGCTTTATTGTAGAACCATAGCCCTAATGTTAATTGAATACTAAACCTAACCCCAATTAAACCCTACCCATAACCTAGTTCTTAACTATAACCCTAACACTAATGCAAAGATTAATCCTATAACCCTAACCTTAACCTAACCTTAATCCTAATCTTAACACTTACCCCATGATCTATCTAGAATTCTAACCCTAACCCTAATTGAATCCTAACCATAACCATGACCATAACTCTAACTAAATGTAAACCTTAACCCTAACCCTAACCTTAACCCCAATCCTAACCCTAACACTAAGCTCAATATTTGTCCTAGAACCCTAACCTTAACTCTAAGCTTTATCATAGAATTGTAGCCCTAACCCTAATTGAAGCATAACCCTAACCCTCACTATAACCCTAACCATTATTGAACCCAAACACTAACTATAACCTTTTTAAACCTTAACCCTAACATAACCTAAAAGTTAGCCCTAATTTAACTATAACCCTAACCTTGACCCTAATACCAAGCTTTATCCTTGAACCCTAACCCAAATTGAGCCACTAACCCTAATCCTAATTGACCCTAATTGATATCTAACCATAACCTAACCTTAACCTTAACCATAACACTACTTGAACCCTAATTTAAAACTTTAACCCTAGATAAATTATAACCCTAATTAAACACTAAATTTAAATATAAGCCTAATCAAACCCTAACCATAACCTTGACTCCTAATTTAATCCTAATTCTATTTCTTGACCCTAAACCTAACCTTAACACTAACCTTGAATCCTAATCGAAACTATAACCATAAGTGAACCCTAACTGTAACCCTAATTGAACCCTAACTCTAACTATAACCCTAATTAAAATAAATATGGATAAACCCTAACCATAACTGTAAGTGGACACTTACAAATAATTGAACCTTAATCCTAATTAAAACCTAACCCTAATTGAACCCTAACCCTAATTAAACCCTAACCCTAATTGAACCTTAACCCTAATTAAACTCTAGCCCTCATTGAATCATAACCCTAATTAAACTCTAGCCTTGATTGAACCCTAAACCAAACCCTATCTATTCCTAATCCTAGTTGAGTCCTAACACTAAACCCAACCCTAACTATAACCTTTACCCCAAGCTATATTGTATAACCCTATTGTTAACCCCAACTCTCATTAAACCTTAACCCTAACATAACCTTAACCCTAATTGAAGCCTAACATAACCTTAACCCTGATTGAACCCTAGCCCTAACCATAATTGAACACTAAAATTTTTAATAACTATAGTTGAACCCTAAACCTAACCCTAAGTGAACACTAACCCTAATTGAACCTTAACACTAATTAAACCCTAACCCTCACCCTAACCCTAACCCTAATTGAACCCTAACCTTAATTAAACTCTCTCCCTAATTGAACCCCAACCTTGACCCAAACTCTATTTGTTCATAACCTTACTTGAGTCCTAACACTAACCCCAATCCTAATCGTAACTTTTACCCAAAACTATATTGTATAAGCCTAATGTTAACCCTAACCATAATTAAAACTTAACCAAACCTTAACCATAATTAAACTCTAATCGAGAACCCTAACCCTAACATAACCCTATCTCTAATTGAACCATAACCTAACCTTAAACTTAACCCTAACCCTACTTGAATCCTCATTTAAAACTCTAACCCTAAATGAATTATAACCCTAACCTTAACCCTAATTAAACACTAATTTTAATCATAAAGTCTAATCAAACCTTAATCATAACCTTGAATCCTAATTCTATTTCAACCCTAAACCTAACCCTAACACTAATCGTAACCTTAATTGAACCCTAATCGCAACCCTAAGCATAAGTGAACCCTAAATGTAACCCTAATTACACTAACCTTAATTGAACCCTTAGCATAACCCAACCTTAAACCTAACTCTAACCCTAATTGAACCCTAACCCTAACACTAACTATAATTAAAATGGCTATAGTTGAACCCTAACCACCCTAAGTGAACACTCACCCTAATTAAACCTTAACCCTAACCCTAACCCTAACCTAAACCCTATTTGTTCCTAAACCTAGTTGAATTCTATCCCTAACCCCAACCGTAATCGTAACCTTTACCCCAACCTCTAGTGTGTAACGCTAATGTTAAGCCTAACCCTAATTGAACCCTAACATAACTTTAACCCTTATTGAACCCTAACCCTAACCATAATTTAAGCTTGACACTAACTATAACCCTAATTAAAATAACTATAATTGAATCCTAACCATAACCCTAAGTGAACACTAACCCTAATCAAACCTTAACCCTCACCTTAAGTCTAACCCAAACTCTATTTGTTCCTAATCCTAGTCGAGTCCTAACCCTAAGGATATTAAGAAAAATCAGGAATTATATGCAAGAATATTACAAGCATGGAAAAAGAATGTAAAAGGTTCACAAAGTCCTTTGGAAGCATTAGATGCTTATGGGGGTTACAATGCAAAATCTTGATCCTCTTAACAAGATTCACTATGAGAATAACAACTCTTACTAAGGATGGAAAGAATGCAAGAAGATATAATGATCTCCCCTAAAACTAATGGAGAGAGAAGTATTTATAGTTGGAGAAGCAACACTAATGATGAGGTTGATTGGGAGGAAGAATGAAGAGTTGAGTAGGAAATCATATAAGATTGATTGAGAGTTAAGGGGAGTAGACATTCAATTGGGATTGGGACAATATCTCAATCAAAAGAACAAAAGAAAACTGGTAAAAAGTAAAAGAAATTGTACATGTCAAAATATGATAGCATGACCCCTTTCAAGAATAACTTCACTACCTTTTATAGGGTAGGTTGCTTAGGCAACCCTCTAGTCGAGGATCTATAAAATTATTTTGAACATGGACAAAGACTTGGAGCTCAATTTGGAGGTTGAACAATATGGTCAAGGGGCTAAACAAGTTAGGAGATGTATCATCAAGCTTGAAACTACTGAAAGAAAATGCAATTCACTCCTTTGTGGGTTGTAACTTGGATCAATGTGAAATCATAATCAAATTGTCATGTTGGCCCATGAAACTTTGAGCACTAACACAAGGTCTGTACAATTTTGGACACTTACAATCTCATACACATGAGATACATCATTTATTTTTAAATATGCTTTTCATTAAATTTACCCTTGACAAGCACAAACACTTCCAAAAGAATAGTAATTGTTTAAGTTTATTAGAATTGTAAAAATAAATTTTGATTATGAATTTAATTGTAACAAAAAGGACCAATTCTTGATAACCAAGACCCTCCAAATAATAATTGCGACCTACCTCCTACTAAACCTATAACTCTTATTACCTAAAAATTCAACCACTTATTTTATTTTTTATTTTTAAATATATTCATCTAAAACTGCCTTTCCTAATGAATTCAAAAATAAAGTTCTTTATTGCATGGTTTGAAGATCAAAAAACGCAAAAGAGACTATTCCTTGCATTCGCATTAGAACCTTCTTTGTTCGAATATTTTAACCACATAGAAAACGCCTTACTATTCAAAGTTGCGATTTTCCTCATTCACACGTGAGAAACATCCGATATTCTCTAAGTGACTTCCTGTATGAAGGAGAGTTGTATTTGACTTATTTTCTAATTCAAAATACATTATTTTCCGTCATTTTCTAATGTGATAACTTTCTCCAATATTCTGTGGGACGAATATCGGATATTTTTGGTGGAGCTAAAACGACATTTATCATTATAAATTTATCTCTTTTATTCCTCACTTTGACGATCATATCCTATCATTTCCATGGCCTTCAACACCTTAAATTATTTATAGAAATCATAATAAATTAATAAAAAACAATAATCTTGACAATATCCTATCATTTCCATGGCCTTCAACACCTTAAATTATTTATAGAAATCATAATAAATTAATAAAAAACAATAATCTTGACAAAAGCTTAAAGGGAGTTTTAAATGCAAACCAATTAATCAACATTTTTTTAATCATGTTGAAAGGTCTAATCTACAGTGGTAGTGGGAAGGAGAAGTATCTAGTATGATGATTTTGGAAGAAAAGTGAATGAAAAACTATTTAAAATCAGAAATTTGTTTTTTAAAATTTAAAGACATCAAAATTTTAAATATATATCTTATTTGTACGAGATTTTGTATCCCATGTGTATCCATAGGTAATATATAAGACTTATAAAAACTTTTCAAAGCAAAAAAAACAATTTTTTTTATTATGGTGGGCTTTTAAAACTATAAAAAAGTAACTATTTTTTAATTGAAGAAAGATTTATTAATGGAAAAGAAATATATCATACAAAGTAATATAGTGTTGCACTTTGTGTGCACCCTATGAACATAAATTTTGAATTTTGAAGGGCAAGAATATATTGTACATGGGGGATAGGTTGGGACATTCATGTCCATGTCAAAAGCAAACATGCATTTTTTTCTTCTAATGGTATTGTTGATGGATAGCATCCCAAAAAAACTAGTCAAACGTGCTTTGATCTCTATGTTCTTCCAACAAGAACATGTCATGAACCATGTATTGCTTGTGATATGGCTTTTTGGATAAATTAGTTGAAGGGTTAGCCTTAAAGTTGACTAATTCAATTGTGGAAACAATCATGTCTCAAATGGATAATTCTCTTGTGTGTAAGTTATATTTGTTTAGACATAATATTGTTATTGTTATAAAATGGATTGCTAGAATATAGAATATTAAAGGAAATATCTTAGTTTTTTATCTTGCAAGAGGTATGTTTCTATTTTTATTTTTCTTTAAAGGACGACCTTCTTAAGACTCTTATTAAGGGCTCCTAATTTTATGAGTGCAATAGTCTATATCTATGGAAATTCCAAGCTTTGATCCATTGGAGGATCTATGTGTGGTTGCTCCTACTTGGGCACACCTTTCTAGACTTCCTCTTGAGTTATAGAATGAGGAACTGATAAAAGGAATATGCAATTTTTTTGGTTAGTTGTTGGAACTAGATAGTGTGCCAAAAGATAAGAGTAAAGTGGTCTTTTCAAATTGTGTGTTAATGCAAAAATTTCATAAACATTTGATGTCAATCCTGTTTCAAACATCAAATGATGTCATAGGGAAAGGAAAGATCATTTGAACTAATTACATGGGAGAGATCAATTGATCAAATTGTTGGGAAATTGTGTCTCAACCTTGCAATTATATAAAGGTTATTATTTTCTATTATATAAGCAACATTTATAGGGTGTTGTACCCTTTACATGGTGAGCCCAAAGGGACAAAAAGGAACTAAACCATCAAAACATCAAAACATACTTTTAGAAACAACAGTAGAAAGACATAGACACAACCTAGTAACAACAAAGACCCAATAGCTAATCGTCCACACTTTCCCATTTCTTGACAAGAAGGTTTAACACATCCTCCCTAGTCCAATTGGGGTCTTAATCTGTGGTGTTCTTGTTCATTTACACCGTGAAAAAATATGAGAGAGTGACAGTCGACCTGTGTATTATATTAATAGAGAACCAAGCCAGGTAGTTGAATTTACGTTCCAGCTTGGCAACCCACTCCTGCAACACACCAAGCTCATCCTCCTTACCTTCCTTTCTCTAGATCTCCGCATCAACACCAACCCTAGTCTTCGAGGAAATGGTAGAGTCCTTAAGAATTTTGTTCAAATCAAAGAAATTAATAGGGTCTTCTATATGACCTTGATCCTTCACCTTCTGAGTTACTTTTATGCCTTCAGTCTTACCACCAGTCTTCACCGAATCATTGGAAATCTCATCCACCGAGGCCCCTTTCTTATGTTTCACCAATCTGTTGGATCTTCTCACACTCGTTTGTTCCAAGACTGTCACAAAGCTAGCACCCACCATAGTATCTCCCTTAGAATCCTTTTCCTTGACACTTTTAGCATCACTCTCGATGACCAGCTTAACCACCAGGAGCAAAGACTCTTTTTTCCCCTTCTTATTAGTAGCCAATCTGCTGACCTTCTTGTGTTTTAGCTCACAAAGCCCAACTGTAACACTCGATTGGGCCAAACCAATCACATTTTTCTTCTTCTTTGAGGGAGGAACCTCAATACTAGGATCATTTTCAAGGATGGGAGATTTTCTCTTCGAGCCCTCTAAAATAGCAGGCGAAAGGATTTTTAGGGTTAATTTATGGGGGTTCCAACTCTTCCACTCTCATAGCCGAGATGGGATTTGGAGGGCACAAAGCTAAATGTAATTTGTAGATCCTATAGATTAGGCCCTCATGTAGTGGTAAGGGAGGCGGAGAATCAAGGTTGAGAGCGGAAATCTCATGAGACTCTTTGATGAAACTTTCTAGAGAAGAAAGAAAAAAGAAATTTAAGCTAAGTAACATCGTGTGTCTTAAGTTATTTAATAGAGGTAAGTTGTAAAAATAGAATACCTTGAATCTACCCTCAAGGGTAACATACTTCATGATGGCAAGGAAAATAATGTCCCAAGGTTTGGGTGGCACTTCACGGTCGAACCTCGATTGCTTTTTCATACGCTTCTCCATGCCCCTAAAGAAAGCGTTCAAACTTTCCAAATCTTTTGTTTTGGTGTATTTTTTATATTTCCTCCCCTCACAAGATAGGTCGGTAACCTTACCAATCACTTCTTGATCTACTTCAAAAGATATGCCACCCATGGTGACCTGCCTATCCTTCTAAGAACTAGTAAAATAGGCCGACAACACCTCATCATGGCCCACAAGATTTTCCAAAAGCGGTGCAAGACCACCTTCCGAACATATATGCAAAGCTAGGGGGTCCTTGCAGAACTCCTCACAATTATTTGGCTCAATTTTAGCTCTATCTCCTCCCATCGTGACCCACAACACACAGTAGTCAACATAACAAAAAGATAGCCAGAAAATAGATAGCTCACCGAAGAAAATATTGTTACATAAATAATCTTTACTCCACCAACCGAGAAGAAAAGGAAAAATAAAGGCAGAATGACGTTCACGTGCTTTTCCAATCATACCCGATGACAACAGCTCCATTGGCCCGTAATCATCACAAAGGACCCCCAAATTAAAGCAAATAGGAATAATAATGGGATTTGGAATTAAATCCATAATTTCAATCAAATTAATGAGGTTACACAATCCCTAAAGCCATTTGAATGTGGGAGGAATATTTGAAAATTTGAAGTACATCAAATAAAATCTAAGGCAAATCAAGAGATACCTTAAGTTGGAATTATTTAATAAGGTGGAAAAGTACATCACTTTACATGAACTCCAAGAGATATGATGGGAAATGTTGTACCCTTGGATAGACAACCCGTAAAGGGTAAAGGACCCACCACACATGATTATGAGATAAAAAACCCACATGGCCAACCACTTGAGCCTAGTCTCCTTTCCCATCATAGACACCATCCAAAGACCCATCAAGGAGTGCCACGTGTACCCAAGAGAGAAATAAAATTCAATGATAATTATTAGAGTAATTCCTCCACTCCATGAGGATTAACCTTTGAATAGATGTCAGTAGCACTTCTATCTTTTTCCAACATTTGAAAACTTGCTAGGTGGACCCCAAATTGGTGAACCCATCAGCCACCTGGTTACCTTCTCTATAGATATGAGTCAAGTGATACCTTTCAAATTTTGAAATTAAAGTATTTTTATCCATAAGAATATCCCTTACATTCCAACCAAGTAGATGACCAAGATTAATAGATTCAATCACACTCTTAGAATCCCCTTCAATTTTCAAATTCCTAATACCTAGAGTGACAACAATCTCAATGCCCTTGAGCAGCACCCGAGCCTCCGCCACTAAAGAAGAGTGAATACCAATACCTCGAGCATACCCAACCACCAAGTTTCCCTGAATAGTCCCTAATGACACTACCAATACTGGCTAGACCAGGGCTCCCCTTGGCTGAACCATCAAAATTTACTTTAAACCACCCCACATCTGAAGGTTTCCAAAAGGAGTTTTTCCTAACAAGGGATTTAGAATTATCAAAGGAATCCTTACCAAGCACAATGTTCTAGGAGTTATCCATCTTGATCTCCCAATCAGTTGGGGTAGAGTCTGGTGGTTTCCACTTGAGAATAGAGAGACTTTTAGAAATAAGTCTCAACCCCCAACCAAACACTTCCTTTGGACTCATCTCAATGCCTTTAAAAACCCTATCATTCCTTTCCTTCCAGATGCTCCAGTAGATGATAGAGGGGATTTTCCTCAAAATTTCTAGAGGAAGGGGGTGTTAGAAAGGATCATTCCAACCCTCCAAAAAGGAGACCAAATCTTTATTCAAGGTTCAGTGAATCTCTAACTTTTGAAAAGTAAGGTCCTAGACTTTAGGAGAAAAAGGACAGTGCAGTAACACATGTGATCCATAATTTCTTCATTATTTTTGTACAACAAGCACATCTTCAGGATTTGGAATCCCCTCTTCCTTAGATTATCTTTGGTAAAGATCCTATTGTGACAAGTCATCCATCAAAAGAAGTTAATTTCTGGTATCAAGTTATGGTTCCAAACCTTTTTCCAATACTTATTCTAAATTCCCTTGTCCAACAACAAACTATAAGTTGTCCTGACAATCAAATCACCCTTACTATTGAAGGCCCAAAAGAAATCATCTTCAACTTTCGATAGGGGAATTATGTGCTGAGAGAGTAAGACCTGTAAGGAAGAAGACAAAAATTTCAGATTAGGGGAAAGAGGGCCACAAAAGCCAATATCTTTCCATCTCCTAACACCCTATGATCCATGGATGTGGTCACTCACATTCCTACCAAAGAACCGAGTTGTAGGTTCCATAATATTTTTAAAATCAGAACATGCCAAGGGGGCATCCAAGAGCCAAGTATCTTCCCAAAAGCGTATCTTACTACCTTTTCCAAGCTTCCACCTTAGGCTAGATAGTAGAAGCTTCTTCATTTTACAAATATTATTCCAAGCTAGAGACCCCCAAGGGTGATCATTATCAATACATCTAATTAGGGGGCAACTGCTTAGGTATTTGGCTTTCATTATTTTGCACCAATCCTTTTTATCCCTTAACTAGTCCCACCCCACCTTAGCTAGAAAATCCTTGTTGGAAGAAAGGACTTTCCTAATGCCCAGTCCTCCCCCAAACTTGGGAAGAGAAACCTTGTCCTAACTAACGAGTGACATATTATTTTTATCCTCGGTTCTAGACCATAGGAAGACTCTATGGATCTTCTCAAACTTCTCAACAATTTTAGTGGGCATTTCAAACATAGATAGAAAATAAACAGTTATACCTTAGAGAGCAGAAATAAGGAGTTGCAACTTACCCACACGACTCAGGAGAGAACCTTTCCACCTAGCAAGCTTCCTCTAAACTCTTTCAAGAACAGTGTTCCAGAAGTTGGGAGTAACTTCCTTAATAGTTAGGGGAAGGCCAAGGTAAACTGAAGCAAGATTAGCACTCACACAACCTAACATTGTAGTCACACGATCCTACAGACCAAGAGTGTAGTGAAAGAAATAGATCATACTTTTATTATAATTGATGCATTGATAAGAACAATTCGCATAGAGATTTAGGAAAATTTTCTACTTCTTGGCTTCCACCACGGAAGCTTTCCTAAATAGCATAGTATCATCCACAAATTGTTGAATAGTGATGGGGTCAAGAGTGGAGGCTGGTTTGACACCCTTCATGGAGCCCTTTGACAACATAAGTGCCACATTCCTGCTCAGCACATCAACCACCATAATGTACAAATAAGGGGACAAGGGGTCACCTTTTCTAATCCCCCTCCCAGCGTCAAAGAAACCTTGAGACACACCATTGACCTGCACAAAATACTTCACTATGTTAACACATTCCATAATGATATTGATAAATTTTTTATTAAAGACAAACTTATCAAGGACTTTGGAAATAAAGTTCCAAAGGACTTCATCATAATATTTAGAAATGTCAAGCTTAACTATTGTTAGGTCTCAAAAACATAGGTTTGAACCTTAAGAGGGTGCCAATCTCTTTGTACATTTTTGGCTAACGAACGGGGTGAATATGATTGATAACCCCCTACTCTTTTGGATTTTCTAAACCTAGGCGAGTGTACCTAAGTCTTGAGGCAGATTTGAAGGTTTGAATATGATATCTAATTTAAGAAATCTACTCACAATGGCATGCGGGTGTGAAGTAGATGCAAGGCTAATGACTAGTTCCTATTGTAGATGTTTCAAGAATCAAATGTGTGAGTAAGGTTTGTATAAGAATTTTCTAAATTTGACTAGTGCCTGGTCATATTGCGTGAATGGAGTCGATGGGTGGATGGTGATAATGGAGATAGATATGTAAGATTGATAAACCTATTCCTTATCTTAACTCTAGCTTGTTGGGAACTTTAGATGTTTGCACCTTGTACAAACATGCAGGTTTTCCAGTTACAAAATTCTTCTTTATAAATCCCAGTGTTATTCTCCAAAATTATTGTGAAAGGATTTTTAATTATTAGGCCGAGGGAAACCAATCAAAATAACCACTTTAAAAGTATTTTAATCCTTGGCAGGAACCAATTAAAAAGAATAATTTGAAAGGATCTTTAATTCACTCCAACCATAACCTAATCAAGACAATCACACAACAATAGCAAATGTGTCCTAACAAATTCTATAAATTTGAATAACTTAAGAGAACCACTTTCGATACAACACAACAACATATAATCATGTAATTAACACAACAGTTGAACACTAAAAATATATCATCAATTAAAAGAAGTCTTCCCCATCATATTGCTTCAAAATGTATACATTAATAGTAGAAGTTTTTGAGATATTAAAATGGATGGATGAAATATGCTATACTAGTGTAACCTATCTACAACTACTAATGATGGTAATGATATCTTTTAAACAAGGCCTTGGTTTCCCCTTTTATATAGGAAGAAAACAAGCTTCAAGCCTTTTACAAAATGAGGCAACGTTTTAAAACTACACTTAATTAACTATTTGTTTGATTAACATAATTAAAGGAATATACAAAATTCAAGATATTCAGACGTTATGAATCCATTAATCATCATAGAAGGCCTATGATCATTGATCTAGAAAAGCCTTCATCTCCTTGATAGACATCAAAATTCTCTCATCCCAGTGACCTAATCCTCAGGAGCTAGATAGTTCTCTTCCCACTGATATATTGTGAAGTTTGATGGCCATTTGTATTCTTGAATCCTTGGTATATTTGTGATATGAACCTACCATTGACTATCTAACAATGTCTTCACATCAGTAAAAAAATTGAGATAACTAGCATCAAAAGTAATTAATCCATCCAGAATAAAATTAAGCCTGTGAAGATTAATGTCACCATCCTTTTGTATGTGGGTAATACACATGAACAATCTGACCAAACTCCTTTTTCTACTCTTCAAGGTTTCTCAGTTGGCCATCATCTTTTACTATTTCTGGTATATACCACTGCCTTAGAGTATGGAAAGAATCCATTCGTGTCTTAATCCTTTTGGCCTCTCCTTGCATATAATTAAATCCATCTATGATCATCTTGACTATTTGCTCAGTTGGTTTCAAAGCTGCAGGACCATCAATACTCCTTTGTAGAACTCTGTACAATTTAAACAAAGTGTGGTGTATAGGCTGCCACTTTTTGAATAGGGGATCCAACATAAGTATATGTTCTTTCATTTGATCAATAGCTTTCTGAAGTAATTTGTAACTATCATATACACTCTCCAATTTATCTACAACCAACTTCACCCTATGTTCAAGAATTTTTTGTATAGCCTCACAAATTTTCTTTCTTACTTCCCCTTGGGATTTATTGCTAGTCTTCTTCATTTCTTCCACTTCCTTCTTGAGAGCTCTCATTCATTTAACAAAAATATTCTATACATCATCTAACAGAGCACATGGAGGCCCATCTAATACCACTTCTTTTCCTTGTGAAGTTCTTGCTCCTCTTAACTACTCTCTTAGTTTTACATTTTCCATGAACAACTTATTTACTTCATCATTTAGGAATTTTTAATCCTTCTCATATTATCTTAGTCTATCCTCTAATCCTTTAACAGTTGCACAAGTAAACATGGCTGAATGCATAGTCATAGTGGCGGCCTCCAAAGTCGTTGTGTCTTGTAATGTTCTTACCATGGCTTCCCCTTTCATTCCATGAATCACATCCAATAGCTTTGGTTTTTGTGCATTCTTCTGCTTGATCCATATAGCTAGGGTCTGAATCTTGGGATTATATCCTATACCACTCACTCCTTCATCAGAATCAAAATTTGCAACTAGCATAGGATCTTCTTAGGCCCATACTTGGTCAAGCAAAAACAAATTTAGTTCCAAACTAGGGAAAATGAACATTTTACTTTTTAAAATCATCTCTCTAGACTTTTGAGGGATAATTTCAATATTGTCAATTCTCAATTCCTTGAAGGTTTGTGCCACCACTTGATCATTTTATGATTCTTCAATTTCTATTTTATTTATTTCCATTCTTTCCTCAAATTCGTTCACATTCATTTTTATCCAAAAATCCCTAAATTTTGGAGTTTTAATAAACTCATCATCTTCTATGAATCGCCTAGCTACAACCTCCCTTTCATCTTCATGTATTTTTGTATTTTCTTTTTCTTTATCATCCATCCTTTCCTCAAGCTTATGGGCATTGGTCTCATGGACTAGCTGGTCGACCTCAACACCACCCTTTAATGACTATAACACATTGGCTACTTGTTTAGTGTCTCCCACCCCTTCACTTTCTTCATAAGAGACCAATGGTTCAGTGCTTTGTGTCTTTTGTTTTTTAAAAGGCAATTTCTTTGTGGGAGATTCTGAGTTTGTGTTTGGGGTATGCTCTAGAATTATCATATCACTGTGTTCTTGAATATGTGCTTCCCTTTTTCCATATAATTCTTCAATTTTATCAATTATCAAATCTATTATTTTGATAGGTTCGTTCTCTTCAACAAAATAGCCTAGGAATCTTTGTATTTTTGCTTCCTCTCTTCTTCAAGTTTCCTCATAAGTTCCCATTTTTTCATTTTGTAGAATACTTCTTGGAAAGTAAGGAAGTCCTTATCACATCTTCTTTGTAGTCTGCTTGGTGTGTAATTGTTGACTTGGTGAGAAGGTTATGTTTGATGTGATTCATATGATTTTTAGCAAAAAAACTCTTCCTTTTCTAGAATCAAATGAATATCTTTTCTTTAAATAATATTGCAACTCCTCCAACATTTTTGAGCCTACTGTCCAATATTCACACTTGGTTATGTTTGGAAAAAATGTTCCCTTCTTCTGTTTATGCATCACATCCTTTTCCATCCACATCATTTTCCACATAAACTCTAGAAATGCTAGTCTAAGGGGCACAAAATTTGGTAGTATGTGCAGAGCATTAGGGCATCCATAAACTCTTATTATTGTGACTTCAGGGGGGAAGAACCAATAACCAAAATTGTGTGTATGGCCCTACTCTTATTTTAGGGCTAGAGGTCTCAATAGTTCTAGTATTTTAGTGGGAAATCTCAATATTGAGTAACCAAGAACCCCTAGGATTTTGTGCACAAAATCTTCATAGAATATCACAAAGCTTGAGTTTTTACACCGACTATCCCAAATATAGCACCACTTTTGAACAACTGAAGGATTCCCTTGTTCATCAATTCTAGCCAAGTCCATTCATTTGGTCCATTTTTCTTGATTCTGGTATAATATCAAATGATATAATAGAGAATAGTGTCTAAATGTAATTGGTGCTCTGTCTTCTATGAATTGTAAGAATTCTTCATTCAATTCCTTTTCAAGATATGAAGCAAAGTCGTATTCTATATTAGTCTCAGGATTTTGGATTCTCATGACTATCATCATTAGGCTTATTGGCATCTTATCTTGAGCACCCATCCCCAATATTTTCCATAGAAAAAGATATGTATTTAAAAAAAAGTATTGAAATTTTTCCATGGTGATTGGCTTAGTAATGGAAGGGGAAATGGGGATTGTTCTATTGCCAATACCCTTTTTCATGTATAAGGGAAGCTCGTCACTCCTGTAAGTTCTTCTCAACCTGGTATACTATTCCTCACTATTTTATACATTTATCATAGTCAAGGCCTATTTTTTCAAGTCAAAACACTCAATCATTGATGTCCTAGTTACCTCAACCAACAGCAAACCATTTGGAAGCCTCATAGTTTTAGTAGCAGGGTGATAATGTTTTGCCAATATTCTGATAAACTCCACAACAAAAAATACATTTGGGACAATCAGTTTGGCCAAGTCTAACACCCAGGGGTTTCATGTTGGAAAATTTCCATCTCTTTTACTGTAAAAATACCAAAATAAGTCCCACCCAGATTTAGGAATGAGGGCATCTCTACAACCTTGTGTGGTATCTATGAGGAATTTCTTATTGCCTTCCTTGGTGGACCCTGGGAGTATATCTAGAATGGACTAGTGGAGAGGCCTCATTTTTTTCTTGGGTTCTTCATCCTTAATTTCAATTTTACTTTTCTTAGCTTCTGATTGTTTCGTTTTAGGCAGCATGATTCTACCCTTTTTGCTAAAACTTTAAAATGACAGAGCTTTGAAAAATATTTGCATCGATCGAGCTTCTTCAGGGAGTTATTCATGCACTTACCCAGGTGTTTTACATTTACAGAGCTCTTCCTCTAGTATCCTCAGCTCCCCCACGATAGTGTATTGTAAATGAGTGTAGTAGTCAGGCAATGCTCTTTATGTTAATGGTGCTTACATTCAGTCCTATAGGAATTAATACCAACCTTCTGCCAAATATTTTCACAATAAGCTTATACCTTGGATATGATTATGTACCATTGGATTTGTGCGTCAAAGTGACTGATGTGATCTCATAGATTTATTACCACAATCTATAATGATGCCACAATAGGTCTTGATGTACTACCACTGTCACTTCTCACACTTGTTGCAGTATGGTGGTATCAGGTTTTATGCCTTTTTTATCCATGTTGTTTTCTATCTTTATGATCGTGGGACAATGGTATACATGCCATGACTATATTATCCACCTTATGTGGTACTATGGTATCTTAAAGATTCTTATCGTAGGGTGGCGGTGCTTACCGCTTGACCACACATGTTGATTAGCCCCTTGGTGGTATGGAGGTTTATGTTTTATTTCATGAGTTAGGAACTGCCAACTCGCTTGGACTTCATTTTGTTGTTGTGGTGTTGCGGTAAAGGTGTAGATTATTTTATTAGTGATTAGCTAAAAGGATGAATGGATATATACAAAGGAAATGTCACTGATTTTATGGATCTTGTAACACAAATTGTTGCATTTCATGTCAAATACAATATGGAACCAAAGGTAGTATATATTTTGATGTAGGTGAAATGTGTATGAAAAGATGGAGACTAGTGGATAATGGAGAAAATATTTTAGCTCTAATAGTGGCTCTAGTTGGGGATGAATGATTGTGATGTCATTGCAAGAATCTAGAAGTGATCCCTGGGATGCAGACCATGGGTGAATGTGATTGAATGGGATGGAAAGTGGGGAGGGAAACCTAAACTATTGTGCATGGAAAATCATATTATTTAAGAAAAGAAGTGTTTTAGGAATTTTCCATGCACTAGAAATTCCTGATCTTCTCCTAACATATTTTGAAGATAGTAAGAATCTTCACCACCTTTACCAGTAATAAAAAATGGTCCCATCCACAAAGATTCAAACTTAACATGCTTCCCTTTGTCTTGGCATCTGGAATTCCACAATAGAACCATGTCATTCACCCCAAAATTTCTTTCACCCTTTTGTCAAACAAGTATTTCATTTGTGACTGCATTTTTGTGTTATGTTCCTCTAGACATCCAAATTTGATCACTTCCATATGATCAAAATTGTCTACTTTATTCATCTATTTCATTAATAGTGATTAAATAATCTATTTAATCATTATTTCATTTTCTGCCTAAGGTTCCTAAAGTATCTAATTAAATAAATTAAATACTTTACCTTACCCCCTTGTCTTCTCTAAATTAAATAAACATGACAAACTATTTAATTTAGTCATTTAACCCATTTGAATTAAAATCAATTTTTAATTCTCCTTTTTCTCTCTCCTTGTCACATTCTCCATAACCCTCTTCTAATCCGGATTAAATTAATTAATCTATGATTAGAATGTGCACCACTTAATCAAGATTAAGTGTCACATCCTCCATAATCTCCCACTTGCCTCTAATCTCTCATTAATTACCTTAATCATGTGTTTGCACAACCTTAATCAGAATCATTAGCCACATTTGGCTTACCTTTTCTGGTCAACCTTCCCACTTACCATTTTTGGTATGGACTCCCTTCCCCATGTGAATTTTTAATTCACATTTATTCAACCAAGGTTCCCCTCTTCCCCATGTGAATTTTTAATTCACTTTTATCTTTCCAAGGTCTTCCCCATCCCCCATGCAAGATTCTAGAAGCCTTGACTTGTCACTTCACATGTGCCAAGGGCTTCTAGAACCTTGGACTTGTCACATCACCCACATGTGACAAATCTCCAGCTTTTTGGAGACACTCTCTTATCCACTAGATTCTTCCAATCATTGTGAATTTTAAATTCACTTTTATTCCTCCAAGGAATCTTCTCATCCCCCAAGATCCACCTCATCTCCACATCACTCCACCCTAGGACATCTCACCCTCCACATGTCAAGATGTGAGGGCTTGTGAGTCCTCAACTCACCATAGCCCTTCATCTTGATCTTTGTTGGATCAATCCCAACTGTTGAATTCTCTAGAGAATTCAATTTGGCCTATAAATACCCCTTCAATTCTTTCATTTTAGGGGATCAAGTCTTTTGCAAACAAACTCTTGCAAAATTTCCATTCAATC
Organism: Sequoiadendron giganteum; assembly: GCA_007115665.2. Taxonomy (NCBI): domain Eukaryota; kingdom Viridiplantae; phylum Streptophyta; class Pinopsida; order Cupressales; family Cupressaceae; genus Sequoiadendron; species Sequoiadendron giganteum. The sequence goes on along the minus strand of CM021104.1, from coordinate 508,190,461 downwards.
TCTCATCTATTTTAGCATCCATATTGCATCAATTCATCTTGCACCCACTTCATTTTCATTGCCATCCAAGGAGCACACAAGACTTCAACATCAAGGGCCAACCAAGGAAGCAACAACATGAAGGTATAACAACAATTTACTTGTTTATCTTGCTTTCATATTGTTCATATTCTTAGGCTAATCATTGAGGTGCCCTATTATCTTGTTGTTTTTCTTTATTGCACTATTAGTTTTATCTAACATCTCTCACATTTAGGAAGCAACACTTTATTAGGATCACAGTTCCTAGGCCAAGCTTCTAATTTCATCTAGTTCTACCAATTGCTCCATCATATATGTGATGGGTTCAAGAATATCCAAGTCTTCCTAAAGCATAAACTTATATACTAGTAAAAGGTTATGCATGGGAATCCTTGCTTGTGCCCCATAAACCAACTCAAAAGGTGATTTTCTAGTTGATTTCTTTACCATGATTCTATCTACCCAGACTACCAACCTTAATTTGGAATCCCAAGCCTTTCTATTTTTTCCCAACATCCTCTTGATGATTTTTAGGATACTCTTGTTGCTTGATTCAACCTACCTATTTTCTTGTGGATGATATGGAGATGCATATGAAATTATTATGCCATATTTCTAATAGAAAATTTTGAACTCTTCTGATCTAAAACACATACCATTCTCTATAACTATCCTTATAGGTGTTCCAAATCTAGTGATGATATTCTCCAATAGAAAATTTATCACAACCTTACTAGTGGCTTATTTTGTAGGGATGGCTTCTTTCCATTTTGTAAAATAGTCAGTTGCCACTAGAATTCTTTGGTATTTCTCTAATGAAATCAATCCCCCACTAATGAAATGGAGCTTCAACTTTCTAAGTGGCAATGTTCCTTGGTATTTCATTTTTCTAGATTTTTTTTTTGACAAGCTTCACACTTTTGTACATAAGCAAAAGAGTCAGTGAAAACTCTAGGCCAGTAGTATCTAGCTCTTAAGAACTTGTGGGTAGTGGTCTTGGCTGAAAAATTTCATCCTCAGACTCCCTCATGCATCTCCTTCAACACATGATTTTCTTGTGTTTCATCCAAGTACAGCTACAACACTCCATCTCTATTCTTCTAATACAAGTCTTCGTTCATAATAACATACATTGAGGTATGCAATTTCAAGGTTCTTTTTTTATTTTCACTCAAATCTTTAGGATATTTTTGGGTTTTGAGATAATACATTATATTAGTATACCATGATTGTTCTCTATGCTTGCAAACATACCTTCTTCTTCCCCTATGTTGCAAATTTGAGATGCCTCCAGATTGGATTTAGCCATGAGCTTAGCCAACCCCTATCCTCTTACCAATTTGGTGATCTAGATTTCAATGTAAAATTCTTGAATTTTGTTAATCCATCTACACCTTCTCCTTATGACTTTAGTTTGTAAGAATACATCCTTAACTATAGCATTAGGAACATAGGAAATTACCTTAGCACCTACCAAATAATGTCTAAAATCTTTTAAAACTTTCACAAGTGCGTATGTTTGATTCTCTATAATGTCATACTTTAATTCTGCCCCTTGAAGGGATTTTCTAAAAAATGATATTGGTTGCTCATACTGTTCATCATTTTTCTGCAACATCACCATTGCAACTGTGTGGCAAGATGCAAATGATAAAATCTGAAATGGTTTGCTGAAGTTGGGTGACTTTAATACTAGGGCCTCCTTGATTGCTCCTTTTATAGATATGAATGCATCAGTTGATTATGCAGTCCAATCAATCTTAGCTCCTTTCTTCAACTTTTTTGAAATGGACATGATAATCTTAGCAAAATTTGATATGAACCTCCTTACAAAGTTTATTTTCCCAAAGAAAGATTGAATGGATTTTGTTGTCTTTGGGATAGGAATCTTATCTATAGCCTCTACTCTCTTTGGATCAAATCTTACTCCATCCTTAGAAAGTATGTGGCCCAACAATTTTCCTTCAGTCACAACAAAATGACACTTTTTAGGGTTTAAGGAAATACCATACTCCAGAGCTTTGAGGAAGATCTTTTCTAGATGTTAAATATGGTCTTGAACTTTATTAGAATATGTTTTGAGGTCATCTTAATACACCACCATTATTGTATTAATCAGATCAACAAATGTAACATCCATAGCTCTTTGAAAGGTGGCACCAGAATTCGTGAGGCCGAATGGCATCCTCACATATACATATGTGCTCCAAGGTGTAGTAAACATAGTCTCATACTATTCTGATTCTTTCACTTTCACCTAGTTATACCTTGAAAAACCATCCATCATATATAATAACACACATCCTATTACCCTATGTAGCATAGCTTCCATGTTCGGGAGGGGATAATTGTCTTTAAGAGAGGAAACATTCAAATTTCAAAAATCTACACACAACCTTATGTCCCCATTCTTCTTTTTGATGGGCACCAAGTTGGAAACCCAAGTAGAGTGTCTCATGGGTTTAATGATACCCGCTTGTTTGAGTTTCATGAGTTCTTCATGCATCAAGCTTCAGTGGAATTTCATGTTAAAATAGATCTTCTCTATATGCTTTAAGGTCATCATAAGACCATGCAAAAACATGCTTATATTTTCTCAGCGGTGTGATCAACATCTTTCTAATCGTAGGGCTTATCTTCTTTCCAATGTACACATTTTTTGGAGCTAATTCAATCCCAAGATTAATCTCTTCAATACCCTCCCTTCTTATAGGTGCTTGCTTCATGATTGCTCGATCAATCCCATTGAACACCCATTCTAGTGCTACTAACCCTTTAGGAATATTTTTTGTTTTGAGTTGCACTACTTCCTGGCCAACCACAATTTCTTTACCATCCACTTCAACAAATGCATTGAAATCAATCTCTTGGGTTTCATATTGATCAATGTAATGTAAGAACTTGATCAAATCTGTGTCATCATTGAAGAGCTACCAATTATAAATGTTGTCAGGAACTGCAAGTATGGTCTTGAGTTCCACTTGTGAGATTCCTACCAAGGTAATGTTAGCCCTTTTTAAGGCCACATTTTCCAAAAATTCAACCATTAAGTTTTTTGATCTATCCAACCACTCAATGGAGAAAGCATCAAAGAGTTCTATAGTATCCCACACTGCATTTTTGTATTTCCTCAATCTCTTGTTTTTTGTAGAATATTTTTCCCTCACTTGTGAAACAACCAACTCTGAATCCTGATAAATAGCTAACACTTTGATCCAATGCTTTGTAGTAATGTTTAACCCTAGCAATAATGCCTCATACTCTGTAAGGTTATTTGTGCATTCAAATTTCAATAGATATGAGTACTTAAATGTTGATCCATTGGGTGAAATTAAAATAATTCTAGCTCCATTCCCCTCTTTGTTGTAGGCCCCATCAAAATACATCTGCCATATGCCATGTTCATTTTGAGAAACATCTCTTGCAATTGGATCTGTGTTCAAAAAATCAGGGTTTGAATGCTCAATTCTAAAACTTCCAAGGTCCACGTCACAAAATCAGTTCTCTGTATAGCTTGAATTCCACTCCATTCACAGGTATTTGGGCATAGGATAAATCTAGCTGGACATTTCCACCCACTATTGTGGTCCATTGTATAGATAATAACATTCCATAGTAAGGGGGAGTGTCCACCACAGTGATGTTTGTCCTATGTGTAACCTCAGGGTATGATGCCAATTTTAATTCTATGTCCCATATCACTCCAACCACTGGGACTGATTTGTTATCCATGGTGTAGCACTTTCCATAGGTGGTGTTCACCCATAGACCTAATTCCTTCATGACAACCAAAGGCATGATATTGATTGCTTCCCCTGAGTCAATCATGTATTTTTTTCACTAATTTGTTGTTGATCACCAATGTGGTGTAAAATGGATCCACCTGGGAGGTGGTTTTTGTAGGAGTGTCTCCCAAATAGACCTTTGACACCTTTGTAGTTTCTTGCTCAATACCATTCACCTCTTTTCTTTGACCCTGTTGCTTGTGAGATTTTTTTGCAATCAATTTTAGGGTTGTATCTCTATATTCATCAATTTTCATCATCTCCATCAAGGGCACCATCATCTTTATTTAAGTGAGTTTTGAGCAATGTCAAATGAAGGGGCAATCATTCCTTGTTTAATCTTGTCTATTTTAGTGGCCCTTTTCCCTTTAGTTTGAACTTTGCTATTATTTGGTGTTTTCTCAGATTCAACGTTTGTCACCTCCTTTTGAGTAGTCTTTTGAGGCTTCTTTGCTTCACCCTTGTTTTGGTCAAATAATACATTCTCCTTGTTCTTTTGTTCTTTTATAAACATTCCCCTAGGTATTCCCTAGTCTACATCTATAGGTTTACTTCTTAAGTTGTATTTATTTCTTTTCGTTTCAGCCACAACATATGCTGTGATGGCCTTCTCTTCTTTGGTTGGTGTTCTCAACTGAAATTGTGGTGTTGTATTATATGCATAGGCTACTTCTTGAATATTTTCTTCCAGACTAGAGAACACTTCTTGCTCCACATTTACATTTTTTTTTTGATTGCTGACATTGTAGTCACATCCATCCTTAGAGGATGAGTATCCATCATTGGTTTGATGGGACCCCCATCTTAACATGTTCATGGTGTGGCCATCTCTATCCAATTCTTGTGACCATTCATCTTCCTCACAAGTTTGAGCCACTACACAGTGTTCTAGGGCATGGGGTCTATGACATGGTGGACACCATGGTGTATTGTCTACCACATGTGATCCATTTTTTTTCAAAGGATCCAAAGTATCTTTACAACTTGGCTTTCCCATAGGTCATCCATCCTTCCAAGTGGTGTTATAGGGCATGCATGCAATCTTGGTCTTTCATTTCTATACTAATTTTCTTGTCTTCTTTGGTGATTGTTAGGATTTTGTGGGATCCTACGATTATCTCTTTTTCCAATCATGTCAGTAGCTTTCCTATTATTCTCAATGGCTATGGACACCTTTTGTGCTTCGGTCAAGCTTCTAAGACATCTGTTTTTGAGTTCATGCCCTATTTTAGGATCAAAGGTTTTTAAATAGATACTTAAAGCTATTGAGTTAGCTAATTTAGATCCATGTGGTATCTTGTTATTGATCTTGGAGAATCTTTGATTGAAGTCAAAAATAGATTCATTATGATGTTTCTAGATGCTTATTAACTCATGCAAGGAAAATTTAGGAGAACATTGATTTCCATTTTGCTCTAAGAATTGATCTTTAAAGTCTGTTGCCAAGGTAATTGAAGTATCTAGTAGGCTATTGAACAAATCCCTTGCTTCTTCAATCAAGGACATCATCAATAGCCTCATAAGGACATCATCATGTTCCATGCCTAGGTCTTGAACAAAAGAATTGAATTTCTTATATGTTCCTTTGTTGTAATTGCATTACTCCTTATAAATTTGGGGATGATATTTCTCAAGTTACTATCAATGGTGTATACTAGATATTTGGCTATGTCAAATTGTTTTCTCATACTTGTAAGGTTCTATAGACAAGGATTTTGATGCGGTGGATTGGGGTAGTATTGGAATTATTGTTGAGGTTGGTATACATTTTGTTGAATGTTTTGGTGAGCATACACATTTTGTTGTGGTACATGGTGCTGATAGTGTGGAGCATATTGTTGTCCTAGCGGTGGGTAAGATTATGAAATGTTGCTGGTGTTTTATGGGTGTGAATGTTGTGATGGCACTTTATTTTGCACATTTTGTTTTGATTTCCTAGATGTGTTGTAAGGTGCTTTTGAAGTACTTGGAGCACCTATATTCTAAGATGACCCATGTGCATTGATGTTTCCTCCTTTCTTATGGGGAGGTAGATATCTTGGTGGTTTTGATGAATGGACATTCAACTGAGATATTTGTTGATCTATCTCTTGCCTTTCTTTTATCAACTTCTCCCTTTTACTAAGTTCCTCCCTCTATCTTTCCACATGTTCCAATTATTGAGTGGTCACTTCATCATACTTCGTAGCAAGGGAAAAGTGATCCATAGATTCATATTGAGTCTCCTCTCCCTATTGTATGGACATGATGTAGTCAGATTCCTTTTGGTTTCAGATCCTTGTTTCCTTTTCTCATGCATAGAATTCGCTTTCCATTTGTGGATTTGGTTTGAAATTGAGAATGCAGTCAGTTAGATTGCTTCATTCAAAGGCATTGAATGGTATCCTTCATTAGTGTGAAAAGGGTTGTTATGTACTATGAAAGGCTACTCCAATGTGTTCCCTTTGTCACCACACATAACATCTGGTTGATTAGATGGTACTTCATTTTTATTTGTGTCCACCTTTGAAGGAGGAGATCCATGCTTGTTTGTCCACCTACCATTATTCTTCTTCGGACTTATTTTATGCTATGACCTTCCATACATTGTGGTTGATATGTTATATCTCTGATGTCTATGATCTAATCTCTCTGATATGATGTTTAGCTTATCGGTCATAAATTTTTTAAAAGAGTCACCACACGCTTATTCATAAGTAGGAAAGTTAAGATCTAGATGAACTTTTCTTTATCCCAACGAAGTCTTTTGCTCAATCAAGTGATTAAGTTGTGGATGCTTATGACCCTATGATGAGAGGCCCAAATTGACCCTAGAATTTGGATAGGCTAAATAATTTCCCTAAGTGTTCCCAACAGAGTCACCAATCTGTTAGGTCTCAAAAACGTAGGTTTTGAACCTTAAAAGGGTGCCAATCTCTTAGTATGTATTTGGCTAACGAACGAGGTGAATATGATTGATAACCCCCTGCTCTTTTGGCTTTGCTAGACTTAGGCAAGTGTACTTGATTCTTGAGGTAGATTTGAAGGTTTTAATATGATCTCTAATTTAAGCAATCTACTCACAATGGCACGTGGGTGTGAAGTAGATGTAAGGATAATGACTAGTTCCTACTGTAGATGTTTCAAGAATCAAATGTGCGAGTAAGGTTTGTATAAGAATGTTCTAAATTTTGCTAGTGCTTGGTCCTATTGGGTGAATGATTTTAATGGAGATATATAAGTAAGATTGGTAAACCTATTTCTCATCTTAACTCTAACTTGTTGGGCACTTTAGATGTTTGCGCCTCGTACAAACGTGCAGGTTTGTCAGTTACAATACTCTTCTTTATAAATACCAGTGTTATTCTCCCAAATTATTGTGATCTCATAAAAGGATTTTACATTCATAGCCTGAGGGAAAACAATTATAATAACCACTTTAAAAGGATTTTAATCCTTGGAAAGAACCAATTAAAATGAATTATTTGAAATGATCTTTAATTCACTCCAACTAGAACCCAATCAAGACAATCACATAGCAACAACAAATGTGTCCTGGAAAATTGTATAAATTTGAATAACTTAAGAGAACCAATTTGGAGACAACACAAAAACATATAAGCATTAAATTAACACAACAATTGAACACTAAAAATAGATCACCGATAAAAAATAGTATTTTCCATCATATTGCTTCAAAATGTATACATTGATAGCAAAAGTTTCTGAGATATTAAAATGGATGGATGAAATATGATATACTAGTGTAACCTATCTACTACTACTGATGATGGTAATGATATATTTTAAGCAAGACCTTGGTTTCCCCTTTTATATGGGAAGCAAACAAGCTTCAAGCCTTTTACAAAATGAAGCAACGTTTCAAAACTACACCTCTTCATTAAATTTTTGTTTCATTAATATAATTAAAGAAATATAGAAAATTCAAGACATTCAAATGTTATGAATCCATTAATCATCATAGAAAGATTGTGATCATTGATTTGGAAAAGCCTTCATCTCCTTGATAGACTTCAAAATTCGCTCATCCTAGTGACCTACTCATTGGGAGCTAGATACTTCTCCTCCCACTGATATATTGTAAAGTCTGATGGCCATTTTTATTCTTGAATCCTTGGTATATTTGTGATATAAACCTACCATCGATTATCTAACAGTGTCTTTGCATCATTAACAAATTTCAAATACCTAGCATCAAAATTAATTAATTCATCCAGAATCAAATTAAGCATGTGAATATTAATTTCACCATTCTTCTATATGTGGGTAATACACTTATGAATAGTCTGACCAAACTGCTTTTTCCACTCTTGAAGGTTTCTAAGTTAGCCATCATCTTTTACTATTTCTAGTATATACCATTTCTTTAGAGTATGGAAAGAATCTATTCATCTCTTAATCCTTTTTTCCTCTCCCTGTATATAATGAAATTCATCTATGATCATCTTGACTATTTGCTTAGTTGGTTTCAAAGTTGTAGGAGCATTAGTACTCCTTTTTAGAATTTTGCACAATTTAAGCAAAGTGTGGTGTATAGGCTGCCACTTTTTGAACAGGGGATCCAACAAAAGTATATGTGCTTTCATTTGATGAATAGCTTGCTGAAGTAATTTGTAACTGTCATATACACTCTCCAATTTATCTACAACCAACTTCACCCTATGTTCAAGAATTTTTTCTATAGCCTCATAGATTTGCTTTCTTACTTCCTCCTAGGCTTTATTGCTAGTCGTGTTCATTTCTTCGGCTTCCTTCTTGAGAGCTCTCATTTTTTTAGCAGGAATATTTTTCACATCATCTACCAAAGCATGTGGAGGCCCATATAATACCACTTCTTTTCCCTATGAAGTTCCTGCTCCTCTTAACTACTCTTTTAGTTTCACATTTTCTTTGAGAAACTTATTTACTTCATCATTTAGGAATTTTTTATCCTTCTCATACTCTCTTAGTCTATTCTCCAATCCTTTAAGAGTTGCACGAGTAAACATGGATGAATGCATAGTCATAGTTGTGGCTTCCAAAGGGGTTGTGTCTTGTAATGCTATTACCATGGTTGCCCCTTTTATTCCTTGTATCACATCCAATAGCTTTGGTTTTTGTGTATTCTTCTGCTTGATCCATATAGCTAGGGTCTCAATCTTGGGATTATATCATGTACCACTCACTCCTTCATCATAGTCAAAATATAAAACTATCATAGGATCTTCTTGGGCTCGTACTTGGTCAAGCAAAAACATCTTCTTTAGTTCAAAACTAGGGAAAATGAGCATTTTACTTTTTAAATCATCTCTCTAGCCTTTTGAGGGCTAATATCAATATTGTCAATTCTCAATTCCTTGAAGGTTTGTTCCACCACCTTATCATTTAGGGATTCTTCAATTTCCATTTTATTTATCTCCATTGTTTCCTCAAATTTTTTCACCTTCATTTTTGTCCAAAAATCCCTGAATTTTGGAGTTTTAATAAACTCATCATCTTCTATGAATCGCCTAGCTGCAACCTCCCTTTCATCTTGATGTATTTTTATAAATTTGTTTTCTTTTTTATCAATCCTTCTTCAGGTTTATGGGCATTGGTCTCATGGGTTGGTTGGTTGACCTCAACATAACCCTTTAATTACTTTAACACATTGGCTACTTCTTCAATGTCTCCCACCCCTTCACTTTTTTCATAAGGGACCAATGGTTCACTACTTTGTGTCTTTTGTCTTTTAAGAGGCAATTGCTCCATGGGAGATTCTGAGGTTATGTTCGGGGTATGCTCTGGAATTATCATACCAATGTTTTCTTGAAGATGTGCTTCCCTTTTTCCATATAAGTCTTCAAATTTATCAATTATCAAATTTATTCTTTTGATATGGTCATTCTCTTCAACAAAATAGCCTAGGAAATCTTTGTATTTTTGCCTCCTCTCTTCTTCAAGTTTCCTCATAAGTTCCCATTTTTTCTTTCTATAGAATACTTCTTGAAAACTAAAGCAGTTGCTTATCACATCTTCTTCATAGTCTACTTGGTGCACAATTGTTGACTTGGTGAGAAGGTTATGTCTTATGTAATTCATATGATTTTCAAGATAACAAACTCTTCCTTTTGTAGAGTCCAATTAATATCTTTCCTTTAAATAATATTGCAACTCCTCCAATGTGTTTGAGCCTACTGACCAATCTTCACACTTGGCTAGGTTTGGCAGAAATGTTCCATTCTTTTTTTATGCATTACATCCTTTTCTATCCACATCATTTGCCACATAAACTCTAGAAATGCTAGTCTAAGGGGCACAAACTTTGGTAGTGTGTGTGGAGCAATAGGGCATCCATAAAAGTTTATTATTTTGACTTAAGGGAGGAAGAACCAATCACCAAAATTTTGTATGACCTTGCTCTTGTTTTAGGGCTAGAGGTATCAATAGTTGTAGCATTTTAGTGGGCAATCTCAATATTGAGTAACCAAGAACCCCTAGGATTTTGTGCAAAAAATCTTCATAGAATATCACAAAGCTTGAGTTTTTACACCAACTATCCCAAATATAGAACCACTTTTGAATAGGTGTTGGATTCCCATGTTCATCAATTTTGGCCAAGTCCATTCATTTGGTCTATTTGTCTAGATTCTGGTATAATATTAAATGACACAACAAAGAATATTTTCTAAATGTAATGGGTCCTCTGTCTTCTATGACCTATAAGAATTCTTCATTCAATTCCTTTTCAAGATATGAAGCAAAGTCGTATTCTATATTAGTCTCAGGATTCTGGATTCTCATGGCCATCATCATTGAGATTATTGGCATCTTATCTTGAGCATCAATCCCCAATATTTGGCATAGAGAAAGATATGTATTTACAAAATAGTATTGAAAGTTTTCCACAATGATTGGCTCAGTAATAGAAGGGGAAATGAGGATTGTTCTATTGCTAATACCCTTTTTCATGTATAGGGGAAGGTCGTCACTCCTGTAAGTTCTTCTCAATGTGGTATACTCTTCCTCCCTTTTTGTTACATTTATCATAGACAAGGCCTATTTTTTCAAGTTGAAACACTCAATGATAGCTATCCTGGTTACCTCAACCAACATCGAACCATTTGGAAACCTCACAGTTTTAGTAGTAGGCTGATAATTTTTAGCTAATATTTTGATAAAATCCACATCAACAAACACATTTGGGACAATTAGTTTGGCCAAGTCTAACGCCCAATGGTTTGACATTGGAACTTTCCCATCTCTTTTACTTTAAAAATATCAAAATGATAGAGCTTTGAAAAATATTTACACCAATCGAGCTTATTCAGAGAGTTATTCATGCACTTACTCAGGTGTTTGATGTTTGTAGAGCTCCTTCTCTAGTATCATCAACTCCCCCATGATACTGTATTGCAAATGAGTGTAGCAACTGTTAAATGCTCTTGTTTTTAATGGCACTTTCATTCAGTTGTATTGACATTAATACCAATCTTCTGCCAAATATTTTTATAATAAGCGTATACCTTGGATTTGATTATGCAAATTTGGATTTGTGCATCAAAGTGATTGATGTGATCTCATACATATATTACTACAATCTATAATGATGCCATATCAGGTCTTACCATACTACCATTGTCACTTGTCACACTTGTGGTATGGCGATATCAGGTTTTATGCCTTTTTTATCCATGTTGTTTTCTATCTTTATGATCACGCGACAACGATATACATACCGCCTTGTTATGGCTATATTATCCACCTTATGTGGTACTGCAGTGTCCACTTTTCTTGTTTAATACTTACCACACTATTTCTCTGCTTAAAGCTTCTTATCGCGGGGTGGTGGTGCTTACTGCTTGACCACTCATGTTGATTAGCCCCTTGGTGGTATGGTCATTTATGTTTTATTTCATGAGTTAGGAACCACCAACTCGCTCAAAATTTATTTTTTTGTTGTAGCGTTGTGGTAAATGCATAGATTGTTTTATTAGTGATTATCTAAAAGGATGAATGGACATATGCAAAGGAAATGTCATTGATTTTATGGATCTTGTCATACAAATTGTTGCATTTCATGTTAAATACAATGTGGAACCAAAGGTAGTAGATATTTTGATGTAGGTGAAATGTGGATGGGAAGATTGAGACCGATGGATACTATGGAAAATATTTTAGCTCTAACAAGTGAAATGCTAGAGTTGTTACACCTGTCCATAGAGTGAAGAGTTTCATGAGTGGATAAAGAAGCATCTAAAATGTGGCAGCCAAGAATAAAACCTTTTTTCTAAGAGGGGTTTCAAGCAGTTCGCTAGAACTTTAGAAAATATTTTATAAACAATATTAAAAATGCTAATAGGATGGAGGGTACTCAATTTTAGGGACCGGACCTATGAAGATGTGGTTCATTTTTTCAAGCAAGTTAATAGAGTTGAAAAAGTCCTTAGTAGCAAGAGTAAGGTCCTCCCCCACAATCTCCCAAAAGGTTTAGAAGAAAGCCAGGGGGAAACCATTAGGCCCAGGGGATTTATAGGCACCCATAATAAACACAGTAGACCAAACCTCATCAAAAGAAACCTTCTTCAGAATTGAAACATTATCCTCATGGGAAATAGGAGTAGGAAGAGGTTCCAATAGTAGATCAACCAACCCAGGGGTAGGATCCTCCAAAGGAAGTGAGTAATCCTACTAGAAGTGATTATCAACAACTACACCAGTCTGTATGGGATTAGACACTTCATCCCCTACCTCATTTTTCTATTTTTTTATTTGGTTCCTTTCCCTATGTTTAAGATCTGACACATGGAAGAAAGATGTGTTTCGGTCCCCCTCCACTAGCCATTGTATTTTGTATTTATGCTTCTAGATTACCACTTCTTTCTTTAATATTTTCTCCCATTCCAAATTCCCTTCCTTCTCCTGTTGGACTACTAGAATTCTAGTATCACCCTCCTCCATCCTTTTTTATATCTTGCAAAGTTTGTCAACGAGGGCCCTTCATGGCATCAAGGGGGAGAGTGGGATGCATGCAAATAACTTTTTGTATACTTTTTTAGGAAAATTCTAAATGGTTGACATACATTAAATAAATGATACATTATAAATTTAGACCATTAATTATTAGGTTTTATATCTAATGGTGGATATTTTTTTGTCCTGTCTTGCCCTAGAATGTAACTCTATTTTATGAGGGTGTTGTATTATAGTTGTAGTAGAGACAGATGGTGATGTATTATGAGATTCTGATAGAAGTCATGTTGTCTCTATATCTTTGAGTGTGATACTCCTATGAGAAGCTTGTTTTACAAGTATATTGTAATCTTTGTAATTTATTGAATAATATATTAGGTAGCTTTTGGAGTGTGGGGTTTTTATCCCAAAATGGTTTTCCCCACATAAATCACCGTGTCATGGTATGCATGATATTTATGTTTATTTTTGTTTAAGTTACTGTAACTGTTAAAGATCTGTAAATTTTTTGTATTATTCTCCTCTCAAGATTAGCATAGGAAGTTATTGCACTACCTTAGCTTCCTTACAAGTGGTAACATAGCTTGATCACCTTTGGTTTAAGTTGTGGGTTGTTGGGTTTTTTTAACTAATTCATATTTGAGTAGGAGCTTGTGCATAAGATATTTTGTGATCTTGTTGTAGGAATTCTCAGATGATAAGTTCATTAGGGAGAATAGAGGTGGATAATTTTTCTAGAAATAATTTTGAAATGTGGAAGTTGAAGATGGAGGATCTATTGATAGATCAATGTATGTGGGGTGTTGTTGATGAGAGTGTTTCAAGGCTTGCAAATCCTACTCAGGCTGCTCAATTTAATGTTATGAATTGTAAAGCCAAGGGTCTAATTAGGTTGTTCTTGGAAGAATCTATTTTAATCAATGTCCATGGGGAGACATCTTCACAAAAACTATGGAAGAAGCTTGGTGAGATGTATCAGGTCAAATCTTTAGTGAAAAAGGTTTCCTTGAGGAAGAAGTTGCATTCCTTGGGAATGAAAGAGGGTGGATGAATCACAAACCAACTAGAATCATTCAATATGTTGGTGGTTCAGTTGGCATCAGTTGGTGTTAAAATGGATGAGGGGGAAAAAAGTGAGATCTTGCTTTGTTCTTTGCTTGATTCATGGTATTCTCTTGTTATGGCTATTGGTTGTAATTCTATTATTTTGAAGACTGAAGATGTGGCAAGTTGTTTTCTTTCTGAAGAGATGAGGAGGAAGGTATCTATCACTTCCAAGGAGGCCCTAAATTTTTGTGGAAGACCTAAGGAAAATGGAAAGAAGAATGAAAAGTGTGACAAATCCAATTCCATTGGGATATCTAAATCTCTCGAAAAGTCCAAAGTTATTTGCTAGAACTATGGTAAGCTTGGACATGTTCATAATGAATGAAAAAAAGAAATTTTATTATGATTCTAAGTTCGATAAGGAAGATGGTGACACATTTATTGCAGCTTTAGCAACTCATGCAGGTAATGATGCATGGTTAATTGACTCAAGTGCATCTTTCCATATGACCTTCGATAAATATTGGTTTTCTGAATATGAAAAATTTGATGGAGGTAAGGTGTACTTGGGTGATGATTCTCATTTAGACATTGTTGGCCATGCTAAAGTTAAAATCATATTTCTTAATGGTATAATAAAAATGATTAATGGTGTGTTGCATATCCATGGATTAACACAAAATTTATTATTTGTGAGAAAACTAATAGATGCGAGTGTGCAGGTAGTATTTTTTGATGTAGGATGCAAGATGGTTAGAGGTGCTATGGTGATTTCTAGAGGTATCAGATATGACACATTGTATAAGCTTGATGCATGCAATATTGAAGGAAATAGTACTTATATGAAAATAAATCCTATGGAAGAAGTGATGGTTTCACCTTCAATAGATGGTCATGGCTTTTGGGTACCCAAGGGTTCTCTTTCTTCTAAAAAAAATTACCTACAGAGAAAATTATGTTATGGAACCAAAGACTTGACCACATTGGAGAAAAGGGCCTAAGGACCTTGAAAAATAAAAACCTTGTTGAAGGTTTGTCTAATTGTAATCTTGAATTTAATTTTTGTGCACATTTCATTTATCAAAAATAAAACCACGTTCAGTTTTACTTGAGTTCTCATATAAATCTTGTGGTGTATTGAATCTTATTCATTTTGATGTGTTTGGTCCTATAGATGTTCCTTCGATTGGTAAATCCACATATTATGTTTCATTTATTCATGATTATAGTAGAAGGACATGGGTATATTTTCTAAAGAGTAAATCTAAAGTTTTTAGTCGATTTAAAGAATTTAAAACAATGGTTGAGTTGCAAATTGGAAATAAAATAATTTTTTTTAGGATTGATAATGGTGGTGAATTTTTCTCTAATGATTTTGATATATTCTATAAATATTGTGGTATTCATAGATAGAGGACAACTCCGTATTATCTACAAAAGAATGGATTTGCAGAAAGAATGAACAAGACACTGATGGAGAAGGCTAGGAGTATGTTAAGTGGTGGTGGCCTAGAATAAAGGGTTTGGGCTGAAGTTGTTGCCACTTCTTTTTACCTGATTAATAGGTCTCCTATATCAACTCTTGTTGATAAGATTCCTATAGAGGCATGGTCGGGTCACAAGCCTTCATTAAGACATCTTAGAGTTTTTGGTTGTGAGGCATATGCACATGTACCAAAGGAGAAGCAAACAAAGTTGGATAACAAGGCTATGAAATGTATCTTCATCAAATATAGTTATGGTGTGAAAGGATACAAGCTTTGGGATCCTATTGCACAAAAGGTAATATATAGTAGAAGTGTTATTTTTAGTGAAACTAAGCCTTCTTCTATTACACTACAGCTAAAACAAAGTAAATAGGAAGATGTGATTCAATTTCCTTCTACATCTGAGAAATTTGAATTGAGGCCCATGGATAGACAAGAAGTTGAGGAGAGCTCATCTAGCTCTGAATCTTTAGAAGAGGAGGAAGAACCTCCAAATCAACTTGTTTGTAGATCTACAAGGCATAGAAAACCACCTAAAAGGTATACACCTAATGATTGGATATATATTTTTTCTTTGAATACTAACATGGATGAACCCAAATCTGTAGAAGAGGCATTAGGTATGAATGCTGCAAAATCCTAGAAGATTGTTATGGATGAAGAAATGGAATCTTTGGAAAAGAATGATACATGGGATCTTGTACCATTTCCTAAAGGATGAAAAACTGTTGGCTGCAAATGGGTGTTCAAGAAAAAGATTGGTTCAGATGAAGGTATTAATAAGTACAAAGAAAGGTTGGTTGTAAAAGGTTACTCTCAAGTTGAGGGTGTTGAATATGGTGAGATATTTTATCCTATTACAAAAATGAAATCCATTAGATTTTTGCTTTCTATTGCTATTGCTTATGATTTATAGGTTGAGCAAATGGATGTGGAAACTGCTTTCCTTCATGGTGACTTGGAGGAGGATATTTATATGAAACAACCAGATCACTACATGGTGAAAGGTAAAAGTAAGTTGGTCTACAAATTGCAGAAATATTTATATGGCTTAAAATAGAGTTCTAGAATGTGGTACCAAAAGTTTGATACATATGTGTTGATTTTTGGATTTGAGCATTTTAAATCAGATCACTGTGTTTATTATAAAATTTATGCTGATCATTTCATGTTTATTAAATTATATGTTGATGATATGTTATTTATTGGCAAAGGGAAAGATATGATTTCAAAACTGAAATCTCAACTTGCTGCTAAATTTGAAATGAAAGATCTTGGTACAGCTAGACACATTCTTGGGATGGAAATTAAAAGAGATGGAGTAAATAGAAAACTATGGCATGGCCAAAGTAAGTATGTCAATTCAATTTTATAGAGATTTAACATGTAGGATTGTAAACCATTGTGTGTTCCTATTTCAGTTGGAACAAAGCTATCTATTTCAGATTTTCCAACATCTCCATTAGAGATGGATGACATGTGAAGAGTGCCTTACCAGAGTGCTATTGGAAGTTTGATGTATGTTATGGTTTGTACTAGACTAGACATTCCTCAAGCAGTGGGAGTTCTTTCTAGATATATTTCTAATCCTGGTAGAGTTCATTAGGGTGCAGTTAAAAGAGTCTTCATATATTTTCATGGTACCTCAGATTATTCCTTGTGTTATCATAGAAATGTGATTGAAGATGAAATTTCCCTTGATATTCATGGTTATGTGGATTAAGACTGGGCAAGTGATATTGATAGTTGGCAATCCACTAGTGCTTATGTGTTTACTTTATTTGGTGGTGCAATCAATTGGATGAGTAAGTGATAGGTTATGGTTGCTTTGTCCACTACTGAAGTAGAGTATATGGTAACTACTCATGCTTGTAATGAATCCATTTGGATTAAGAGATTGTGTTCATATATTGGAATAAAGCAAGGCACAGTGACAATTTATTGTGACAATTAGAGTGTGATATTTCTAGCCAAGAACCCAAAATTTCATGCCAAGACCAAGCACATTGATGTACAATATCATTTCGTGTGAGATATGGTCGAAGATGGTAGGGTGAGGTGGTTAAGGCAGACACTTTGATGAATGTTGTTGATTCTTTAACTAATCCTGTGAGCACAAAGAAGTTCAGATGGTGTTCAAAGATTATGGGCCTTTTGGCCCCT
The DNA here is from genome assembly GCA_007115665.2 of Sequoiadendron giganteum. NCBI lineage: Eukaryota > Viridiplantae > Streptophyta > Pinopsida > Cupressales > Cupressaceae > Sequoiadendron > Sequoiadendron giganteum. The sequence goes on along the minus strand of CM021104.1, from coordinate 508,173,027 downwards.
AGCAATTAAGAGGCAATTTTTACTCCCTCCCATTTCTCTTGCAAGGTGTTCGACAAGTGGTAGATTTTTTTGGAAGTTGTGTCTCAACCTTGCAATTATATAAAGGTTATTGTTGATAGGATATGTATATGAATATATATATATTTCCTAGTTACACTGATAGGTGTAATATATAATGGCATCAAGGGGGAGAGTGGGATGCATGTAAAGAATTTTTTGTTAACTTCTCAAGAAACTTCTAAAATGGCCAAAATACATTAAATAAACGATATATTGTAAATCTAGACCGTTAATTATTAGGTTATAGATCTAATGGTGGATATTTTGTTGGCATGTTTTTCCCTAGAATGTAACTCTATTTTATGAGGGCATTGTATTATGACTATGGTAGAGATAGATGGTAATGTATTCTAAGAGTCTGATAGCAGTCGTTTTGTCTTTGGATCTTTGAGTGGTGATACTCCTATGAGAAGCTTGCTTTGCAAGTATATTGTAATCTTTTTGATTTACTAAATAATATATTGGGTGGCTTTTGGAGTGTGGGTTTTTCTCTCGAAAGGGTTTTCCCCGTGTAAATCACTGTCGTGGTATGCATGATATTTATGTTTATTTACGTTTAAGTTTTCGTAACTGTTAAAGATTTATAAAAGTTTTGAATTATTTTTCTCTCAAGATTAGCATTGTAGGAATTTGTTTTGCTACCTTAGATTCAATACACAAACTAGTCTCTAGAATGGAAAATTTGACATAAATTCATAAGGTTGAAGAGCATGTTGCTAAAGTGGCAAAATAATTCCTATGGATCCATAGGTAGTGGGTTATGTTAAGAGTTTTTCTTGAACAAATGAAAAGAGTTTAAGTTGGTGTTTACAACTTCAAAGATAGTTGAAATACAAGAGAGTTAAAAGATAGGTGTTTAAACCTATGTTTCACAAAATACTACTATTAGTGGCATTTCTTCTAATTATACTCATTTTTTCCACTACTAACCTTGAAAAAGATGTCCAAATTATAAAAAATAATAAGAAAATAAATAGGAAAGGAAAAAAGGCACTGGTTCTAAAATTGAGAGAGGAGGAGATCCTTTAGTTTTAGGATCTTGGTCTAGTTGATTTTTTTAACTTGAAAGTTGTGCACTTGTGTTGATTTTGATAAGATAGTAGTTGATCCTTTGAATTTTAATTTAGAATATGTTTTTATAGAATATATAGAAGTAGAAAAGAAATGGTAAAATCAAGTGAATGGAAACTTATCAAAACCCCTCAAATATAGTAAGCCTAATAAAAAAAGAGAGCCACTCTCTAAAAGGGAAGTGAGATGAACAAGAGATGTTGAAATGGATAATAGGGGTTGTTCTTCTAATAGGAAGACTAGGTTTATAGAAACCAACAAATAAGTGGCTAGTGGGAGGAAAATTTTGGTGTAAATATTGTCATGAGATAACTAGTTAAGTTGTCATCACTTTCTAGTTTGACCTATTCACATTTTCTTAAGTTTACTTAGGTTGTTCTAGAGTTTTGTCTCACCTCATGTGGTTGAGACAAGTGTTCTCACTTTTTGAGACACCTATTGCATGGTCACTTGGTACTTGTCATGTGAGTTAAATTTTTTCCCATCATTAGATGGGTAGTTAGTCATTGTGTTTGTCTTTACTACCTTCACCACCTTGCATATATGACCAAGGTTACATTGCACTTTCTACTCAACTCTTTTATCAACTCTTTGATAATAGTAATTAGGTTCATTAGTGTGAAATTATTTTGTGGAAGTTTCTAATTTTTTATTTATGATCTTGGAAATCATAACATGGTATCTAAGACATTCTAGAAAACCCCTTCCCAAAATATTGCATCTAGTCTAATATCTAGAGTTCCATACAATTTGATTTTCATGTAAAATTGATCTTTATTTGGGTATTATCTCAAATTCTTTTGGGGATTAATGTGATTCACATACACCTATGTGATTTAATGGAGGTTTATCTCTTTTCTAAGCATGGGAAAAAAATTGTGTTAGGAAAGAGTCTTTATTTGCATGAGGAGGTTGTGAGATTCATCCATTAGGGTGGCCATTCCATTGATTGGGAAGTTCATTCCATAGGCTATCACTTGTATTGCATAGTCGTTGACATGCATTGGAAACCATGAAATCTAAAGGATAGTTGTGATTCATTCTATTCACCTATGTATCAATTACAAGAAGTTCGATCAAAGGCCAAATTTATTTGAGTTGCAAACTATTATTGTAAAAGGGCGATCTTCATATATATATCAACATAGATCTAAGTCAATCATGTAGCTTCATACGAATCCTCCACAATATTCTTTGGGGGTTTCCACTCGTAGCATATTTCATTGTAGATTTGTGAAATTGAAATTAAAGGTTCTATGTTAGTAGATCTTTTCATGACTTTAAGTGTTAATGGAGGCATGAATATATATTGAAGTTTACCACCATCTAGTAATTCTATTCATTTTACCTACCTTCATGTTGTATAGAAGGACACATATATTGTATTCAACCTTGTAGGAAAGAGATTTTATATTATTGGAAATTGGTGCTACCATGAAAAATCTATGGAAGCACCATGAAACATGAAACATAACTGAAATTGATAGGGAAGGATTAATAGACCTTATAGACTCAAGAAGTAGTAGTTGTTGTGGTAGCTTTATTTCTTTGTCTAAAGTGAGCAACAAATCCATGGTGTGGGAAGGCAAGAAAAGGAGATTCAATTGTTGCATGGCTACACTCTTGGGATGTGTAAGGTCTCACCTCCATGAAATCGGTGTGAAGTGATTTTATATTCGTTGTGACTTTCTCCATTGCTCACGTCCTATTTTTCCAAACACAAAAAGGTATATGCAAAAATATGTGACACAAAAGATGTAATTTTATTTTTTATGCTTGAAATGAGCATTCGACAAGCAATAAATTTGGTGCTTGCCAAATGATTTGGATGACCAAGCCTGAGGCCTCATCATTCCAATCCAAATTTGATGCTCGCCAACTATGAATGATGATATAAAAATAAAAAAAACCAAACTTCAGATTATCATTTTTTGCTCCTCCACTCTCTCTCTCTATCTCTATCTATCTCCCCCTCACTCTCTCCCCCTCTACTTCCCTCTCTACTTATATTTATCTCCCTTCTCCTTTCTACCTATCTCTCCCTCTACCACTCCCTATATCTATATCTCATTCCCTCTATACTTTCTTTATCTCCCCTCACCCTCTCTCTCTCTCTCTCTCTCTCTCTCTCTCTCTCTCTCTCTCTCTCTCTCTCTCTCTCTCTCTCTCTCTCTCTCTCTCTCTCTCTCTCTCTCTCTCTCTCTCTCTCTCTCTCTCTCTCACTCTCTCTCTCTCTCTCTTCTGCCCTCTCTAATTATCTCCCCTCTCCTCTCTACTTACCTCTCCCTCCATCACTCCCTCTCTTTGTCTCTAATTCCCTCTCTACTTATCTTTATCTACCCTCACCCTCTCTCTACCTACCTCTCCCCCCATCACTCCTCCCACCCCCTCACCTGCATTTCCCTCCATCCATCCACTCTCTACTTCTCTATCTCTTAACTCCCTCCCTCTAGACCTACCTCTCACTCCCTCTAGAACTAGCTCTCCCTCTATCCCTCACCTCCCCCTCTTTCTCTTTCAATATCTCCTTCACTCTCTACTTCTCTCTATCTCACCATTCTCTCTCCCTATATCCCTCTCTATCTCACCTATTCCTCTCTACCTCTCTCTATGTCCCTCCTCCCCCATCTCTCTCTTTAAATATCTATTTATATTTCTCTTTGTTTCTCTCACATCTCTCACTCCCTCCCTCTCTCCTTCCCTCTCTACTTCTCTCTAAATCTCCTCACACTCTCTAACTGCCTCTCTATATCTCTCTATGTTTCTCTCTCACCTCTCTATCTCTCCCTCCATACCTCTCCCTCCAACTCTCCTTCTATGTATCTCCCCTCTCCCTCTATCACCACCTGCTTCTCTCTACCTCTCCCTCCCTCCCCCATTCACTCTCTACTTCTATCTATCTCCTCTCCCTCTCTCTACATGCCCCCCATCTCCCTTTATCACTCCCTCCCTAGTTCCTCCTCACTCCATCATTGCCTCTCTAATTCTCTCTATCTCTCCTCTCCCTCTCTCTCTCCCTCTCTATCTCTCCCTCCTGCCCCCTATTTCTATATCTCCTCTCTTTCTCTCCCTCTCTCTCTATCTTTCCACTCTCTCTATCTCTCTTTATCTTTGTCTCTCTATCTATGGATTTGTCTCTTTGTCTCTATATACTTGTATTTTTCTATCTCTATATTTGTCTTTGTCTATGTCTCTCTTTATCTCTATCTTTGTCTCTCTATCTCTATCTCTCTTTGTCTCTAACTCTCTCTCACTCTCTCACTCTTCCTCCCTCTCTACTTATCTTTATCTCCCCTTTCCTTCTCTCTACCTACCTCTCTCTCTAATTCTCTTTAATTATATTTATCTCCCCTCACCCTCTCTCTACCTACCTCTCCCTCCATCACTCTATCTCTCACCTTTGTCTCCATCCATCCCTCCTCTCTCTCTCTCTAATTTCCTTATGGATTTTCATTTATTCCAATAACATGTTACACAAAAAATATTATTCTATTTTTTTGTTTTTTACTAAGATTGTAAAATAGGTTATTAAGGGGCCCCAAAATCCTGTTACAAAAAAATTAGGAACAACAAAAGCTTAGCCAAAACAAAAAAAGGTGTTCATAAAGAGAAATACCAATAAGACAAACTTAATACAAGGATAATATAAAACATTGGACAATACTATTAATTGAACATAGCCTAGGGTTATGATCACATATAGTTGAGGATCTTCGCTACCTTGAGTTACTATTAATAAAAATTCTCATACAACTTCAAAAATTCAAGAGAATTATTTTTCTCTTTGTCAAAATTCTTCTTTTAAATAGCTCTAGTTCCAATACTAGGTCTAGATTTTCCACTTTTTTTTCCAAGAGTTGCATTTCCATTATGTAAATTATTCAATTTGTTACTTAAATTTTGTGTTCCCATGAAACCATTTTGAATGGTTCACTTATTTAATTGAACAATGTGGTGATATTTTCTATGGACATGAGTTCCTTTTTCAAGTTAGCAAGTTATCATTATGATCATATTTTCATTTTTCCCACTCAACCATGTTGACCATAATATCACTTTTCATATTAGACAAATATTTCTCCATTCTATTCTTCTTAGGGATGGATTACCAACCTTGAATAATGATTGTATCATCCTACCCTAGCATGATAGTTTAACCTCCCATTTTCTTATGCATAGTGGCCAATTTCATGTTGAAATAAATATTTCCACAAAAAACCATTTTTTCATTCTATTCTAATCTATGATGGCTTCACTAATAATGCTCCTAATTTCACAAGGATCCTCCATAGAAGAGGCATTATAATTAAGAAAAAAGGGATATTTAAGGTAGGGTTTGAGATACTAGAGAAGGAAGACCTGGCCAAGGGTTTAAGAATAATGAATTTCCCTTTCCTACTCACTCTTTGAATCTAAATTTGGTGTCAAGAATCAGATTTTCCATCATGATATTTATTTTCTAATGTTTAGTGGTAACATATTCCTTGAAATATTTATAATTTGGGTCCCTATGAAATCTAAAATTCATAGGACTAGACTCATAAAGGTCATCACCATTTCCCACCTTCCTCATCAACATCCTCAAAAAAAATCCTCAACTATAAGTACTCATCGGATTAAATATCGTAGTAATCTACCATCCTACATCTACCCATTCTAGAAGTACCACTCCCACCAATACTTTTCAAACTAATATTTTTTGAGTTCATATAATTAAAAATCAAGAATATCAATCCTTGATAGAGAGGTGCCACCTTTTGTTCCTTTTAACTTTTATTGATAGAATTTTCTAACAAGGAAAAAATATAGAAAGGAAAGGAAAAGTTCATTCTAATTTTGAAATGATTCGATACCATGAAATGGTATCCATATGTTGCCTTAAAATATCCTTCTAAATACACACCTCATAATGGATTCAACCAATCTAACCTAAATAGGCTTCTAGGAGGTTCTTTCATATCCAAAATTTAGTTTCACTGACCTATCATTTTCACCCTACTTGAGAAAGGTTTTGAGGGCCTTTCTCCCACCCTTATATCCTTATAATCCTTGATCCTTTTAGCTGAAAGCCTCATCACATGAGCTACCAAATCTTCTATAATAATGCATTCCCATAAAAATGCAGAAACCTTATTGTCCTTTCATTCTTTAGAAAAATACCTTGTTACCCCTAGTTAGGGCCTTTTAACTTCTCCAAATAAGGGGTTAAACACCTTTCAACTAGATGTTTACTAAATTTTAAATTCTTGTGGACCATGTTTTATGGTTAGAAGGATCCACTCTATTATGGTTACAACGCATCGTATTCCTTATTTTATTTTTATTAATGAAACCTCTTTTAAATAGACCCACATAAATACTCTCAAAAAGGGACACACGCTTCTCAGAACCTACAAAATATACTAGAAATATTCATTAAATAATATATGTCATTTCCCTTACCAAGTGTTAATAATGCATCATATGAGAACTTGTCATTGATTTTCCATCATTAAGAATTAATCCTTTGGCATGTGTGGGTAGAGTTTAAAAATCTTTCTAAATATTCATGTCATCATTTAAGACCCCTCAATTCATGAAGAAGTTGACAATTTTTTTTCCTTAGATCTTAAACATGTTTAAATAAAAATTTCTTCAAAAAATTACATAAGATAGTGGTATCACTAATGAATTTCTCTATGGTCCAACTAGGAGATTGTACTCCTTGAATGCAATGAATTATATTTACAAAATTTTCTTTAGCAATCAACTTCTTAACCCAAATATGAGAAGATAGAAGAATAACATTAAAAGTAGTCATTCCTTCTTAACCCCTAGTATAATGCTTTGTTATTAGTGTAATGCCAAAGATTAAAACTCAAATATTAAAAAAAAATAATGCAAGCTTCTTATTCTAAAATGTAGTGTAGAAAAATGTTCTCCTTTACATTTTCACACTTTGTTTGGGCCCTCTTAATTAAAATGGACTTAATTATACCTAAATAAGCCCTATTTTACATCTACAAGCCTAATAAATTGTATTTTCTGAAGGGGAAACTTGACAATGATTAATTTCAACATATAATAAACCACCTTGAGCAATGTGTGTTCCAAGAATAGGGACCTAGGAACCATTTTCCCATGGGAGAATGGGTCATCCATAAGCCTTTGAGCCCATTTCTAAAATATGTTTGTGGCGATATTTTTATAATCCTAAATTTAATGTCAGCTTGTAATGTTTAATTTTTGGGAAATTAAGGATACATATCTATAAATACAAGGTTATTTTATCAAATCAACTAGAAGTTTTTTAGAGAAATTTCATAGGAGAAAATTTTATTGTCAAGAGCATTGAAGAGTAGATTTATCAAGCATCTACAAAAGCAATAAAGATCTCAAGCATCATGTCAAATTTATGTTCATTCATGTATATTTTTGGAGTTAACATTATGATGTAGGTTTCAATAATTCAATTCAATATTCAAGCGCAAGATCAACATCATCAATTAGGCCATTTCATGCAAGTTTTAGTCCTTCGAAGATCTCCATTCAAGGGTTTTATTCTAGGGACTGGTGAGTTTCAATATAGCATTGTTCATTCATCATTTTGTTCACACTTGATCATTTTCATTTCAAGGTTTAATTACCAAAACAAGATTTGACCAAGGCAAACCCTTATTCACCCAAAAACCAAAAAAAAGTCCCCCTCTTTTTGTGTTGCAGATTTGCAAGTTCATATTTGGAAGAAAAGTTGAAGACCTCAAAGTTGCAAAGTTGCAAGAAGTTTCATTTGTTGTCACCTTTGTTGTCAAGCCATGAAAACACAATCCTAAATTTTTGATAGTGGGACCTTGGGGAATCAGAAGTGTAGACCCAAGGCCTAAGGATTGTGAAATCAAATTTAAATTCCTATGAAAAATAATCATTAGCCTATAGGCAAATGAGTCCAAAACAAATTTTCAGAAAGTTCTTTTTATGATAGGTGCATAAATTCTAGAACTTAGATCTGCCAGATCTTTTTTATTTCTCTTAGTTTTATGATTAATCTACAAGATCAAAGTATTAGCTTTCATTTTTTATTTGATTTACTATTTTTAAGATTTTCTCCCAAAAGTGTTGTTTAGGCTAATACCCCCATCCTCAAGCATAAGTAAATCAATAGATTCCTTCATTGAGTTGACTCACCTAAGGGTTGTAAGTGATTTCTTTGTGTGGATCTCATTTCCTAATGAAAATAGTAAGATAGTTCCATCTTATCCCCATTCCATAACTTGACCCACAAACATATTTTCTTATGTTTCATAAACTAAGAAAAACCTCTACATAGTGCTCAACAATGAATTAAAAACAAGATAATAACAGTAAAACCATTATGAAATGTTACCAAAAGCTTCCATTGTTGAATAAATCTCTCCTTGATGAATTGGAATGTGGATTCTCCTTGCTTTGAGATGACCAATTCGACATCATATAGATTTTAAAATTGTAATTAAATAAAACTAGACATGTAAACTCCCGATTCAAAACATACAAAACCTCTAGATAGAGCACACCAAAGAGAAAGAACAAGAAATATTAACATCAAAATCAACATAACATGTTACTATAGTCTCCATTGTGTTTTGATTTTATCCTTGATGGATTGGAATGTGGATTCTCTCTCTTTCTTGAATATCACCAATTTTGAGATTTTGAGAATAGGGAATGGATGACATGGATAAAATTTAACTGTAAGATCAAGGGTGGAGAATGGTTGAGATAAATTCCCTAGGATCTAGAAGAGGATGAAGGGTTTAGATGAAGGTGGTTATATTATGAATGACTAGGTTTAAATTACCAAATTTAGTAAACTTAGTTGTGAGCATGACAAAAATTAGGCACATGTACTCCTAAGAAGGCTATAACTTTGGGATGTGATGAGAGATAATTTTAACATAAGGACAAGTATTCTTAGGTTCCCAATATTCTTGGAATGTGTTTAGAGAATAATGGGAGCACATGGAAAAGTGTTCTTAGATCCCCATTATTCTTCAAAAGTGGTGAGGGAATATAGGATTTATTGAATAATACTATTATTTAATTATTTTTAGCTACATGGGTGAGGTGGACATATATAAATATTTATTTATTGATTTTTGAGGAGATTAAAAAGGTGATAAATTAAATAATATGATTATTTAATTTAAGTGTGACAATTTAGGTGAAAGGGATATGTGTCATGTCCCCTTTTCTAGAAAACCAATTGAAGGGTGGAATTCAAGAATCCTAACATATTTGATCACAAAATATCCCCTCAAGTTGTGGGAAGGAACAAGAGATAAATAGAGATACCTATACACACTACTCATATATCATGGGAATTCGGATTGGAGGATGGAAGTTACCATCATTAGAAGGTTGCTAGTCTAGGCTCACTATACTAGAGTAGGATCGATTTTGGGAACTCCACCACATTTCTTCACAGGGGCACATTCTTGTATGTGATTTGGAACATATAATTATGATGAGACCTACACATCATATGTAAATCTCATGGAAAAGGGTTCATATACTAGAAAGATATAGCTGATAGAAGATGATAGAAGATGATTGTGTTTGAATTGCAACATCCAACTCCTCAAGTATGATTGATGGGGCTCCAACAAATTATGTGATGTCAAGCTTGAGGGACCAAAAGGGAGGACAGGAAAAAGGAGTATCATAGCTAGACCCACAAGAGTGACATGTTACCCAGAGAGGCATCACTAATGGCCTTACGGTCAACCTAATGTAACATGTGAGAATGTGATTTTTGGGATAAGGTACCAATTTGGCTCAAGGCTGACTTTCTCCTGTAGAGAGAGTGATAACATATAAATTTAGGAAGATATTTCATGTGGAATCATCAATGATTATGAAATTTTCTTGTAAATTGAGATACTTCTATTTTAATTACTTATGTGGATAAAAACCCATATGAATTTTTGATCACTCAATGAAAACCTAGTGGTCACCAGGATCAAAGGATGAAACCCATTTGGTTCTTAAGGGAATTATCATTTAGGGATTGCATCTAAGCTTCAAGGAATTAGTATGGAAGTTAGTAAGCTTGTTTTGGATCTATGTGCACCATTCTAGATTAGTATTTGCAATCATTGTGAGTTGGAATTATAATTTCATATCTTTAGATGTAATTCTAAATCTCTTTCAATATATCAAGTGATCTTTGTGGTCTATGTTTTCACAATTCTGGTTTAATTCATTAGATCTATTAACATATTAATTTTGGTGTTGATAAATATAATTAAGGGGTATTACAGTGGTATCAAAGCATGATTCTACCAACCTATAGGGTTTTCTAATGATTACAAGTGATAGAGTGATCAGATACCTAAGGTGAGAGAAAAACAAGTCCCTTGTGGAAAGTCTAGATTCAAAATAGGAAATAATGTCTAAAGAAGGAAGGAAAAACTCCAAGGATGATGAGGATAAAGTCAAATTATTTGCAAGTATAGATAAATTGGCAATGATCATGGAAAAATATGGTCACAAAAAATGAGAAGTGTAAAGAAGATAATATAGAAGAAGGAAGAACCTCTTGCTAAAAGAAATCAGTGCACAACTCAAAGATAACTAAAGTCATCTTGCTACCATATAATGAAGAAGAAGAAGAAGAAGAAGCTACCCCTATTATCCCAATAGAGAGGTCTCCAATTCTAGCAGCTGCAAAATGGAATGAGGATTATGTCAAACAATTTGATGCATTCAATGCAATTGTTCCATTTGAGAAATTTATAGAGATTCATGAAAAGGACCAAAGGAGGAGAGAATAAGAGAAGAATGTAAGGTAGCTCAAGAGAAAAATCCATAAAATTTTGACACCTATTTTTGATGGAAGTGAAGGAATCTCAGCTAGGGATTGGTTGCAAAAATTTCAAACCTATTTCACTCTCAACCCAATGAAGGAAAAAGATGGTAGTCAACTTGGAATCCTACATCTCGAGGGGGATTCTTATGAATGGTGGTATCATGGCACAATTTCACAAGGCCTTGATCAAGTAAGTACTTTTGAAGATTTTAGTAAAAAAGTTCTTGAGAGGTTTGAGACTAGGGATGAGGAAGAATATTTGAAGGAGCTTTCCAAAATCAAAGAAAAATCCACAATCAATGTTTAATAGATTTTCATTATGGTTCTTGATATATCCAAAAAGAGAATCATCTATTTTTTCCTTGAAGGACTTGAGGAACCTTTAGGGAATTTGTCAAATATTTTGCACCATAAACTTTGTAAGAGGCTATGAGAAGGAATTTATAGCTTGAACCTTTCATTCCCAAGAAAAATTTGGCACATCAACCCAAAGTTACTACTCCATGGTAGAAAAAAAGTGGTTTTCAGATAAAAAAAATTTCATACACTAGTACAAAAGAGTGCACCACCAGTTGCCACTAAGAGGTTGGATAATGAAGCAAGGAATGAGATCCAAAGGAAGAAACTTTGACTTTTATGTAAGGAGCCATGGGTTCTAAGACATAGATGCCTAGGTAAGGGGAAAGTTCACTATATAGAAGTCACTTTTGATAAGGAATTAGAATCAGATGAATCAGATGAGTTCCATGATCGGGAAGACAGATCCCATTATTGAGAAAAAATAAGAGAAAGGTGGTACCTTGGTCTCACTCTTAGGAATACATAGATATGATCATTTCAAGGTCTGGGGAGTCCTTGTCAAAGAAAGAGTGACTGTGTTGATTAATGGAGGAGCTAATCACAATTTCATTGATAAAGGGCTTGTGAAAAGAAGAAGGATAAATGTGGAATATTTTATAGGCTTTAGTATCACTATGGTGGATGGGTATAATCTCCCGTACAAGGAGAAACTCCAAAAGCTAGACATAGCCTTTGGAGATCATAGGGTTTGTGATGATTTATATCTTATTGGTTTTAGGTTATATTAATGTGATTTTGGGTGTGTAGTGGCTACATTCACTAGGTGAGTACTCTACAAACTACCGAATGATGGAACTCAAATTCAAAACTGATGGAAAGGATGTGGTACTAAAAGGAATAGAAAATGGGGCTTCACAAGTGGTATTCACTAGGAGAATGGAGAGGATAACCTAGAAGAACCAAGTCACTTGGGCTGCTAGCTATTTGGTAATCTCAAAAGAGCCTTCTAGATGTAAGAATAGTCAAGTTCATGTTGATATACAAAATATTTTGGATAGGAATAGTTTGGTCTTTAGTGGTATATTTCTTGGATTACCACTAGATACAGGTTTCCAGCACATCATAGAACTTGAACTTAGATCCAATCCAATCCTTACCAACCCTTATCACCGTCCCAAGATGAATAAGGAGGAGATAGAGAAAGGAATTAGGTGACTTCTGGATATGGGTTACATCATACCGAGTTTTATTCCCTTTACATCTTTTGTGGTGCTACTAAAAAAGAAGGATGACACTCTATGGATTGTATGAATTACATAGTACTGAATAAGAAGGTCGTAAAGAATAAATACCCAATATCAAGGATAGACAAATTGATTGATGAGTTGCATGGTGATGTGTACTTCTCAAATATTGAATTGAGGTTCAGATACCATCAAATCCACATGAGAGAAGAAGATGTTCAGAATATTGCTTTCTGGTGTCACTATGGGCATTTTGAGTTTTTGGTTATGCCCTTTAGCCTTGCTACTGATCTAGAAACCTTCCAATCATGCATGAATGATGCCTTCATTAAGACATAAGGAATTTTGTGTTGTTTTTATTTAATGATATTTTTATTTATAGTAGGAAATGGGAAGAATATTTGAAGCACCTAGACATAGTCCTAGGAATACTGGAACAATAGTCTCTCTTTGAAAAAAATATCCAAATGTGAGTATGTGTTAAGGTAGATATTATTTTTGGGGCATGTACTAAGTGCCAAATGAGTTCAGGTTAATCAAAAAAAGATCCAAGATATTTTGAATCGGACACCCCCTACCAATTTGTCTAAGTTGAGAGGATTCTCTGGACTGTGTAGAAACTACCAAAGGTTTGTCAAAGGTTTTTCTTAGCTTGTGGCAACCCTCACTACCCTGACCAAGGAAATATCCTTTAAATAGATGAAGGAAGCATAAACAACCTTTGAGAATCCCAAGAAGGTAATGAGTTCCTGTAATTCTTGGTTTCTCGCTTCCATTTGTTGTAGAATGTGATGCCTTTGATGAAGTAATTAATGCCATCCTTTCTCAAAAGGTGCATCTTATTGCCTTTGAGAGAAAAAAAATGAAACCCTATGAAAGAGGGTACTCAGTATATGATAAAGAGATGCTAGCTATAATTCATACCTTGGAGAAGTTTTAGCAATACCTAGTATGTGGAATATTTGTGGTCGAGTCTAATCACAATAATTTGAGATGTTTCCTCAATCAACAAAATCTGAATGATAGGCAATAGAAATGAGTGAATAAACTCCAAGCATATGATTTTGACATCAAATATGTTAGAGGCAAGAAGAATATAGTGCCAAATACAATTTCTAGGAGACCCACTCTATGCCATGTATCCACCATATCAATAAATTGGAAGGAATCTATCATTGCTTAGTATATGTTGAGGACACAATTGCTACTAATATTTTGAAGGGGATAGAGAAATATGACCTATATGTGGTGAAATAATGTTTGATTCTATTAAAAAATAGGGTGTTCCTTATCTCCGAATCCAAGTTCAAGAGGAAGATATTGGAGGCCTTTCATGATGCACCCACAGTAGGAAATTTTAGATTCTACAAGACTTATTGAAAAATCAGAGAAATGATTTGGGAGGACCTTAAAGAGGATGTTTTGTCCCACATAAGGGAGTGCACCACATGTCAGAGGAACAAAAGAGAGCAAGAGTTTCCAACTAGATTACTACAACCACTCCCCATTCCAAAACACAAATGGGAAATTATCTCTATGGAATTCATCATCAGAATGCCCAAAGCTCAAGGGAAGGATTTCATTTAAGTTATTGATAGGTTGAAAAAATATGCTCACTTATTTTCTATCTCCATTGAGTACAAGGCTCTCTAAGTTGTATATTTTTTCTTTAAGGAGATCTTTCGGTTGCATGGGTTCCCCAAAAACATTTCCAGTGATAGAGATACTTGGTTTCTTATTACATTTTAGAAGTATTTGTTTCATTTGACATGCACCAAGCTCACTCCGAACATGAGCTATTATCCACAAACTGATGGGAAGACTAGGATAATAAATAAATGGTTGCAAGGATATTTGAGGAGTTATGTCACCAGTTAGCAATCCACCTTGATGAAGTGGTTTCATATGATAGAATACTACTACAACACAACTCACTACATGTCCATCAATATGTCTCCATTCAAAACACTCTATGTATATGATGCCTTAACATTTGCAGAACTGGCCCTCATAGATAGTAGAGTTTTGACAACAAGTGATCTAGTGAATCAAAGTTAGGACATATTTAGATCACTCAAGAATCATCTACAAGTGGAACAAAATAATATATATATATATATGCTACCAAGAAGAACACAAAGAGATCATTTCAAGTGGGAGGTATGGTATTTCTAATATTGCATCTATTTAGACAATCTTCTATCAAGAAAAGTGGACCAAAAAATATCAAGCCTAAGTTCTATGGACCATACAAGATAACCAGGAAGGTTGGAGGTCCCAGCAGGTAATAAATTCACAATGTTATCCATGTTTCATATCTAAATAAGGCACTTAAATTTTATATTACTCTTTCATGGGAGTTAACCCAAATGGATGATGAAGGGAAGCTCAATCTCATTTCAGAAGTTGTGATTAATACCAGAGTTAAAACTTTGAGAAATAGGAGCATAACTGAGTATATTATCTAGTGGAAGAATCTTCCCATTGAAGATGCTACTTGGGAGGGATCTAATATTTTAGAAAATCCCAATTTTCATTGCTTGAGGACAAGAAATCTTGAGAGGGGAGGACTTTTCATGTACCCTTTTTTGAAAAACCAACTAAAGGGCGAAATCTGGGAATCCTACCACATTTCATCACAAAACATCCTCTCAAGTTTCATAAGGGGATAAGAGATCAACAAAGATACCTATACAAACTACATAGATCTTATGCAAATTAGGCTATGACGATGGAAGTTACCATCATCAGGAAGTCACCAGTCCAAGATCACCATACCGAAGCAGGATCAATTTTGAGAACTCCTCTGTATTCCTTTGCAAGGGTATATTTTGGCTTATGGTTTGGAACATAGAACCAATGATGACACCTACACATCATATCCAAAGCTTATGGAAAAGGGGATCAGTGGAGGATAATGACGGTCCAAACGAGGCCTCTAAGTGGTAATGAAAATTCAGAAAAATAGAGTTAGGCAACTTGACATAAAAATTTGAATAAGCTATTAAGATAATTTGAAAAATATGTAAAAAAAATAGTTGTAGCAAATTAAATTTAGTTTCTAGGCTACTAGTACTTTTTTGGGAAAAAGTAAATCTGTTTTGCAAAAAAATTGAAATTTCAATGTAGTGGTACTAGATTTTGAAGAAAAAGATAAGAAGCGGGTGTATGTCTGACCACCCCAAGTGCAAGAAAAAAAAAATAATTTATTTCTAAATCTTTTAATATAAGTAGAGGACACATGCCCAGATGTGCTTGATTTTTTTTGTAATTTTTTTTCCATGTAAACAATTAGTTATGATTGTTTATTAGAACATTTTAGAATTATTAAAATGTCTATGTTTGACCACCATAACTTGGTCAAAAATTTATGAAATTCAATTTTTTTAATCCTATAGTATGTAAAGCATAGAATGTGACACATCTTGTAGGTTTGAAAAATGTTAAGTAGTTTGAAAGTAATAAAAGTTTTTCAATCAACCTATCAATCAAGACTTTAGTCATAATGTATGTAGAAGATCAATAATAATTATTTTTTAAATTCAAAATAAGGCATAACTTATATTGGTGAAAAGATGACAATTTTTTATATAAACCCTTTTTGTTTCATGAAATTCGGATAAAAAAAGTCGTTAGCCACAAGAGTGAACTTCAGAAAATTAAGAAAATTTTTTAAACACGTTTTTTGGGTTGACTTTCCAGGTTAGGTGATCCCGAACCAAATCCCAAGCCTACTGATTTTGTCAGAAAAAATGGATATCTGTTTAGGAACATATATTCATTAAATGTATTATTTATAATACATAATATTTAATATTGTAATATATACTAATATACTAATATATTATATATCATATATTATGTATTATATGATACATAATATGTATTATATTTATATTATATTAATATTATGTAATATATATTATATATATTATATAATATATTTAATGTATAGTATATTAATATATTTATTGATGTGTGGCCAGTTCACAAGAGAGAGAGAGAGGGGGTGGGAGGGACTTCAGAGAGGGAGGGGGAGAGAGAGAGAGTTGAGAGGGAGAGAGGGAGAGATGGAGGGAGGGAGAGAGAGAGAGACTTGAGGTAGAGAGGGAGAGAGGGAGGGGAGAGAGAGAGAGAGAAAGAGAGATATAGATAGAGATAGACACCGAGACAGAGATAGAGACAAAGAAAGAGACATAGATAGAGACAAAGACAGAGACCAAGAGAAACTTGAGAGGGAGAGAGACTTGAGAGGGAGGGAGAGAGAGAGAGAGAGAGAGTGGGAGAGAGAGAGAGAGAGAGAGAGGTGGGAGAGAGGAGAGTGGGAGAGAGAGGGTGAGAGGGAGAGTGGGAGGAAAGAGGGAGAGAGGGAGAGAGAGAAAGAACTGAGAGGGTGTGTGGGAGAGATGGGGGGTGAGAGAGAGAGAGAAATAGAGAGAGAGTGGGATAGAGAGGGAGAAAAAGGGAGAGTGGGAGAGAGGGATAGATTGGGAGAGTGGGAGAGAGGGAGAGAGAGAGAGAGGGGGAGAAAAACTTTAAAGGGAGAGAGGGAGAGAAGGAGGAGTGGGAGAGGAGAGAGGGAGGAGAGAGGGGAGAGAGGGAGGGGGAGAGAGGGAGAGTGGGAGAGAGGGAGAGAGAGAGAAATACTTTAAAGGAAGAGAGAGAGAGAGAGAGATAAAGAATTGCAATGGAGAGAGAGAAAGAACTAAGAGTGAGAGAGAGGGATAAAGAGAGAGAGAGAGAGGGAGAGTGTGTGAGAGAGGGGTAGGGAGGGAGAGAGAGAGGGGGAGAGTGGGAGAGAGGGAGATGGATAGTGGGAGAGGGAGAGATGGAGTGGTAGAGTGGGAGAGAGGGATAGAGAGGGAGAGTGGGATAATATATATTACATAATTATAGATTATAGATTATATATATATATTAATATATATTATATACTAATATAATATTACTATATAATATATATTAATACATAATAAATATATATATCATAATTATTAAAACTAAAGTAAATGGATATCCATTATAAATGAATATCCATTTAGTAAGCTATATAAAAAACAAAAATGGGATCGTTTTCAGTATTTCAATGGTTGCTACATTCTTTTTGTCATGAAATTCTCATGTTTTCTGTTTGTATCAGACAAAATTCTTCTTTTAGAAGATTTTGTTACACTTTATTTACAATTACAATCATTTGTGTGTTTTTTTGTTTGTGCAATGGGGAGCAATAGTCATTGTAAGAGGAAAGGTAAAAGGAAACTAACAAAAGATCAAATTGAAGCATATAGAGTAAAAGATAGAGAGAGTCATCAGAAAAAGAAGACAAGGTAAGATAAATATTCAAATTTCAGCTTCTTCTACATCGTTAAATGTTAACTCAAGTGAAGATGAAATATAATTTGAAAATATTGATCATCATATTGAAATTGAAAATGTGGAAAATGAAAATGAAAATGTGAACAACATTAAAAATGAAAAATGTTGTTGAAAATGTTATTGAAAATGAAATTGTTATTGAAAATGAAAATGTTGTTGAAAATAAAATTGTTATTGAAAATGAAAATGTTATTGAAAAATGAAATTGTTATTGAAAATGAAAATGTTGTTGAAAACGAAATTTTTATTGAAAATGAAAATGTTGTTGAAAATGAAATTGTTATTGAAAATATTGAAAATATTAAAAATAGTGAGAATGAAAATGTTAATAACATTGAACTTGAACTTGAAAATGTTGATAACAATGAAATGTTGAAAATGAACCTTATGTAACACCTAATTACATGAGAACCCCTAAATGGTTGCTTGAAATAGATGAGAACATAATAGATAATCTTCAAGGAAAAAGGTCACAACTAACGGTTCATTTGTGGGATACCAATATGTTGAATGAATAATTTTCTAATAAGACATTAACCAGAAAATGTCAACCTTTTGTGCAATTACTTAAGTGGTACAAAATGAGACCATTATTAAAAAATTGAAGATTCGTGTCACCAAAAAATCAGAAAAAAATAGTATTATTGTAAAAAATCTTTTTAATGCTCCAACCTCTATTGGAAAGACTAGCAAGGAAAAATAGAAATGGGTTGCTCTTTAGAGTGATCACAACCTCACTAGTAAGCCATCATTTGAGAAAGGCTCGTTTAATGAGACAAACTTGTATTGATTTAAATCTAAATCCTAAAACATTGAATAGAGCACTCTCAAGAAGAGGAAGACTCGATAGTCCTCTTCAAAATGATAAGTGGACTTTTAGTGGGAGGCTTTCATGTGTTGATAAGAAGCTAATGAAGAATGTGTAGATGCAAATTAAATAATTTTGGAACTCTCACTCCAAATTATCACCGAATGTAAAGGATGTTTTAAAATTATGAAATGGCAATAGAGATTGCACACCGCATCCTAAACATTTCTTGGAATGTAGCCAAATAATTTTATTAAGAACATCCAAATTTTCAATTCTCACAAAGGGATTTTGAGTCTTGCAAGCCATTTGATTGTGTACCTGTTAATGTTCATAATACATGTTGCAAGTACCATGTTCAATTTTCAATGTATCATGAATTATTATGCCATATTTGTTCTACTATGCATACTGATGAAATGTTGCAGGAGTGTCATATGCAACTTCCCAAGTCATCCAAGGACTTGTTAGATTTATTTTTATGCATTATAGGTGATGGTTTCTTGTTTTATAGAAATGATTGTTTAAATGAAACGTGTTTTCAATGTGGTGGTTTATCGAAGTTTGTAACATGCTTTCATGAGGGCAGCAATCATGATTTTGGTAACAAGATTGTTAAGAAAAAAAGGTTTGAGACAGTCAAATAAACATTGAAGAGTGAAGGTGAGGGTTCTAGATACAAGTTTGTTGCAAGAGAGGTAAGTATTGCTGATTTTATTTCTGATTTTAAGAAAAATATTTTCTATAATTATGCAAGTTATAGCCATAGGTCATAGTGGTTGGATCAAAAATTAAGGATGTGTAAGGACTCTTTCCCGATTGGAACTATTGTATCCATAGTTGATTTTTCTAAAAAATACATATTGCAACCACGAAATGAAGTACAATCACAATATTATAATTCTATTCAAATTGCTATTTTTTTCTACATAACATATAGACATGCCCCTGATAGTACAAAAGAGGATAGGAAGATAATAACTGAGTACCATTTTTACATGAGTGATGATAGATCTCATTCATCCGAGTTTGTACAACATTATCTTGATTTATTTTTTAGTTCTTGCACAAAAAAGGTATTGCAATGGGGCAACATCCAATTTGGTTAGATAACTACACAGTTCAATTCAAGAATGCTCACATATTTTATTGGTTGAGAAAGATGCATATAGAGAGGGGTGTAACACATATTTGGATATTTTTAAAGTTGGGAATGGAAAAGGCGATCATGATGTCACATGTGCATGTGTGAATATAGCTTTGGTTAAGGAATAAATGAAGATCAGAGGTGGTGCACCATTCAGTGATGCACATTCTATTCTTGATTGGTGTACTTATGCATTATTGTGAGGAGGGACACTTGATTGACAAGTGTGTAGGTTCTTTTGGTTGGTTGAGGAGGGCACAATGGGAGACAAATTGGAATGTCAAACAATTAGAGATTATTCAAAGATGCATTCATTTCAAAGCTCAGATGCAAGTGCATGGACCATATGGATGCGAGATTTGGCTTATTTTTGTTATAATTATATTCAATGTGATTGGGATCAATGTGAGTCAAGTGAGTGGGAACATACATGGATTCGACAATACCTAACCCCTTTATCTATAACACACTCCTATTTAGAAGATGAAATAGAAATTTCACTTAACTATGACCATCTTTCAGATCTTGTATAGCCAAGAAATGTCTATGTAGTTGTAACAGTGCTGGGGCATGAAAAGGGATCATACTATTGGTTGGAACAATGTGTATATGGAAATAAAAAAGCTAACAAAAATAATGACAGATGATGATGGGTTCATGTATCTTACAGGTTCAATTGTTGTTTCTCAAACTTGGTTGCATTACCATTTTATCATCATTTAGGTTGTTCAGAATAATATAGATTTTTTATTCTAAGAAACTT
The DNA here is from genome assembly GCA_007115665.2 of Sequoiadendron giganteum. Lineage (NCBI taxonomy): Eukaryota > Viridiplantae > Streptophyta > Pinopsida > Cupressales > Cupressaceae > Sequoiadendron > Sequoiadendron giganteum. Next base: position 508,152,432 of record CM021104.1, on the reverse strand, counting down.
TTCTAGTTTGCATTACCATTTCATCATCATTTAGGTTGTTTAGTATAATATAGAATTTTTATTCTAAGTATATTTAGATGTTGATAAATAACATGATCATACAAGTTTAGTTGTTGTTTTTGAAACTTGGTTGTGAACATATATGATTAGAAAGAATGACATACCTGCATTTGAAGACTATGATAAACAAAAAATCATTCTCATGTATTTGTACCTTGTTATAGAAACAAATGTTAAGTTAGTGAGAAATCATGCTAGACCAAAAACAAAGGAACTATGGATAATTAGTAGTGTTGATCATGAAGCATTACTCAAAAATCTGAATGTAAGAGATGACCCTTTAGGCACACTTGAGTAGCGGATCATTTATTTTATGGGATAGGTATGATGCTATTCATCACATTTTGATATTTTTTATCTACTGAGGTTCATTATTTAGGTTATTTAGAATAATATAGATTTTTTATTCTAAGCATCTTTTCTAGTTTGCATTACCATTTCATCATCATTTAGGTTGTTTAGAATAATATAGATTTGTTAGTCTAAACATAATTTTATTGGATCATATAGATTTATCATTTGAAGTATATTGTGATGTTCATGGCATGATGGATCATGAAGTTGTTGCAAAAATAGTCAGCTCTGATCCTTTGGTAGAGGTCATGCAATATATTAGAATAATATAGATTTGTTATTATAAGCATCTTTTCTAGTTTGCATTACCATTTCATAATCATTTAGGTTGTTTAGAATGATTTATATTTGTTAGTCTAAGCATCTTTTCTACTGTGATCATATATATTTGACATTCAAAGTATATTGAGATGTTCATGGCACGATTGATCATGGAGCAGCTACACCAATAGCCAGATTTGATCCTTTGACAGAGGTATGAGATAGATTATAATAATATAGACTTATTATTCTAAGCATATTTTCTAGTTTGCATTACCATTTCATCACTATTCAGGTTGTTTAGAATAATATAGATTTGTTAGTCTAAGAATATTTTTGTACTATGATCATATAGATTTGTCATTTGAAGTATATAGTGATGTTCATGGAATGATGGATCATGGAGTTTCTATAACAATAACCAGCTCTAATCTTTTCACAGAGATATGCGGCAAATTAGTAAATTTGACATTATATTTTCTCTTTTATGGCTTATTATTGAATTTTTTGTGATTCTTGTATGTATTTTAACTGCTACCTTGATGGTTTGTATAGGTGCTTATCACTCTAGAATGTCAATGTGCTATTGTTGTGGAAGAGTGCGTTGACCATGAAGGCAATGCGTGATCTATTTCCTTCCCCTACTAGGAAATGACTATGTATTAGGGTCATTTGTTGTATGCCTATGTGGCATGGTATAAATCCTATGTTTGATAGCAATTCTTGAATGATAATATCATGTGTATTGTGTATACTTTACGTGTATTCAAGTATATACTTTACAACTTATGTGTATGCTTTGTGACTTATGAGTACTCTAATGTATACTTTACGACCTACATGTTTTCATGCGTATACTTTGTATTCATGTGTGTATTTCATGACTTAAGTGTATTTGATTAAATGATTCACTTATTCACATACTCATGAGGAGCATAATGAACCCTAAACCTCTTTGCACCTTTACACTACATCCATCTGACCCTTTTTCCATCAATTGAAAACTCGACACCATGGGAAAATGCCTAAGAGATATCAAAAATTGAGAGAGGTTATTATAGAGAGGCCCTACATGATCTCATAGACTCAGATGGATTATTTCTATGTGACACGGTTTTTGAGTAATAGTTTGTCAAAGATTGTTGTCTTTTAGCACTTTGGACTCTTAAGGGAAATTGTCGGTCCAATGTAGCTTAGAGTGATTTGACATGTTTGGGTGCAAGAGAGGACCATTCCTAGTGTAAAATTACCCATCCGCATGTGTTGGAACAATTTTTTAGGTCATACGAGTTGCAAAATGAAAGTTGCACCACTTTGCAACTTTACACTACTTGCATTTGACAACTTTTTCCTCCATTGAAAACTCGTCACCATAGGAAAATGCCTCCGAGATAGAAAAAAATGAGAGAGGTTATTGTAGAGGGTCCCAACATGATCTCGTAGCCTTAGACGAAGAGTCTATAAGAATCATGGTTTCTGAGTAATAGCCCATCAAATATTGTTTCCTTTTAACACTTTAGACTCTTAAGGAAAATCGCCAATCCAATGTAGCTATGAGCGTTTCGACATGTTTGGGTGAAAAAGAGGACCATGGATAGCATAAATTTACCCATCCAAACATGTTGGAATATTACATTTTTTCGTACAAGTTGCACCACTTTGCAACTTTACACTACTTGCATTTGACAACTTTTTCCTCAACTTAAAAATCACCACTATGGGAAAATGCCTCCGTGATAGAAAAAAAACCAAATATTTTATTTTAGAGGGTCCCAACATGATCATGTAGCCTCATATAGAGATTCTATAAGAATCATGGTTTCTAAGTAATAGCCCGTGAAAGATTAATGCCTTTTAGCACTTTGGACTCTTAAGGGAAATCGTCAGTCCAACGTAGCTCAAAGTGATTTGATGTGTTTGGGTACAAAAGAGGACCATGCCTAGCATAAACACACCTATCTAGATGTGTCATAATAGTTTTTTTGGTTGTACAAGTTGCAAAATGAAATTTATGTCACTTTGCATCTTTACATTGCTTGCATTTGACAACTTTTTCCTCAACTGAAAAATCGTCACAACGAGAAAATGCCTCTGAGATAGAAAAAATTGAGAGAGTTTATTATAGAGGGTACCAACACAATCCTATAGCCTAATATGGAGAGTCTATAAGAATCATGGCTTTCAAGTAATAGCTCATCAAAGATTGTTTCCTTTTTGCACTTTGGACTCTTAAGTGATCGAGCCGGTTGAATGTAGCTTAGAGTGATTCGACGTATTTGGGTGTGAAAGAGGACCATTCATAGCATAAACGTACCCATATAAATGTGTTGGAACAGTCTATTTGGTCATACAAGTTGCAAAATGAAAGTTGCACCACTTTGCAACTTTACACTGCTTGCATCTGACAACTTTTTCCTCAACTGAAAACTCGTCACCACAAGAAAATGCCTCCAGGATAGGAAAAAATGAGAGAGGTTATTATAGAGGGTCCCAACATGATCTTGTAGCCTCAGAAAAAGAGTCTATAAGCATCACAATTTTTTATTACTGGCTCATCAAAGATTGATACCTTTTTGCACTTTGGAATCTTAAGGGATCGAGCTGGTTGAATGTAGATCAGAGTGATTCAGTATGTTTGGCTGCAAAAGAGGATCATTCCTAGCATAAACATACCCATACAGACATTTTGGAATAGTTTGTTTGGTCGTACAAGCTACAAAATGAATGTTGCACCACTTTACAACTTTACACTACTTGCATCTGACAACTTTTTCCTCAACCGAAAAGTGATCACCATGGAAAAACACCTCCGAGATAGCAAAAAATGAGAGAGGTTGTTGTAGAGGGTCCTAACATGATCCTGTAGCCTCAGACGAAGATTTTTAAGTGTCACGGTCTCTCAGTAATAGCCCATCAAAGATTGCTTCCTTTTTACACTTTGGACTCTTAAGGGATATCATTAGTTCAATGTAGCTCTAACTGTTTCGACATGTTTGGGTTCAAAACAGGACCATACCTAGCCTAAAAGTACCCATCCACATGGATTGGAACTATTTTTAGAGAAGACTAAAATTCTTTTCATTGACGATAAAATCATCTTCTTATCTTTTCGTAAGTGGTTAATTTTAGTCTTCAATTGTTTTGCTTCAATTTCAATGCTTAGAACAACAATATCCCTTTGTTTGATAGAGTTTTCAACGCTTAGGACAACAACTTAATTTGTTTAAATTCACCTTAACCATCATCTCTCACTTTCTTTTCCTACACAAATTCTTACCAAATATAAAACGTCAATTGTGTTAGGTTGAATGGCATATATGACAATAATTATGATATAGAAATTTTGGTGTGGGTCAAGGTTTATTGACATATATGACAATATCATATCAATGTTATTTATTTTGTGCAAAGTGTGCATTATGACTATTGTACATCAATCCCATATAGTATGCCTAGTTTGCTTATTGATGCATTATGGTTACCAATAATACAAATTGCATGTGGAAGGTCAAATAACATGCATGTCATGGACTTGTATTTGGTGTGTTTAATGGTTGTATCACACTCATTTCATTTGTTTAATGGTTGCATCATGGTTGAGTGATGTTTTAATTGTTAATCGTGATTATTGTATAGATTTCACAGGAACAATCTAATGAAAATGTATCTTGTTCATTTGTAAGGACTTTGTTTGAAGGTTGCATCAAACCCCTATGGTTGAAAGATAGTGATTCTTATTCAAGATGATTTTCTACCTTTTACATGTTATTAAGCTTGAATGAACATTGAGTTGTACATTGATTTTTATCAAGATGATTATATTACTTTTTAATGAACACTATAATGACATATATTTCATTAAGTTGTATCCTTTTGTTTGAAGTTTTTAATCAATCAAAAGAATCAATACCATAAGACTATCATAAGCTTCTCTTTTCATTTTTTTTTCCTTGTCTATGAGACCACAATTCTATGAGGCATATTTTCAAATAGTTCTTCTCAACAAATATTATATAGTGCTTCTCATATCATTTATCATTAATTTTAAGTTCTTTTGAAATAAAAATCAGCTGCCCACTTCATTACACGAGTTCAAAAACCAAAATAATGTCAAATATAAATTCATTCAATAGAGATTGAAATCATGTGTATTCTCAAATTGAGTGTTTGATAAAAAAAAATTGGTAAACATGTATGAAAATGGGGTACAATAGAAAAGGAAGTAAATTGTTTGAAAAAACTCCTCAAATAAATGTGGTCTCATGGAATGTAATTGTTATGCCTTACATAACCACCCCATCTTTCGCCTTGGTCAAAAGATGGATCCCCCTTTTTGTTTTGTCCTTGGTTGTTTTTCAAACAAAGTTTGGAGCCTTTCTTTTCCAAACACTTTGTTTTTCTTTGGTTTATTTTGTCGGAACCGGAATCGGAACTAAATCGGGTTTTGAAACTTGTTTCAAAGATCGATTCCGATCCCCGTCCCGATGGTCTTTTGTTGTCTTTTGGTTTGTCTTTGTTGGAGTTGGAGCTAGAGTGGAAGTTAAGTCTGAATTTATTCAAGGTTTCAAAATCAATTCCCATTCCACCTCCGCCTTTTGTTTTGTTCGTTTAGACTTAGGTTTTGTGTTAGGTTTTCTAATTTCGGTCTTTGTGTTTTTCTTTTGTTGTTTATTTCACTTTCTTCTTTGTTGGCGGAACTGGAGCCGAAACGGTAACTGCATTCGAAAATTGAATAAAGTTTCTAAATCATTTCCCACTCCGATTCCGCTCCCGCCGTTTTGATGTTTGAATTTACTGAAACCGTACGACAATAATGTGCTAGTTCCTGGTGTAGTTCCAACTCTGATCTACCACATTTATGGCATTGATTACAGGTGCCATGCATGCGTGAAGCTATAGTTTTAACCTTAATTAGGGATTAACGAGAAGTTATCATCATTGTTTAAAGATCAAGAGTGAAGTAGAGTTGTAGTGGAGTGTTTGGACATGTGATTCGATCAAAAGGGAGATAATCACAGGCAGAATCATCTCAGAGGGCTAACCTATTTATTTGCATTTGAGGTGGGGTTTATGTTCTTCTCTTTTGTTTTCTTTCTCTTGTCATTTTTCGTTGGTCATTGGTTTCTTACAAATTCGTGACTCTTGGTTCTATTGTGAGTTCATGTGATTAGTTTTGTTCCTCTTTTGTTTTTGTTTTCTTGTTTTCGTTTTGCTTTTCTAGTGTTTTGTTTCTTGTTTGTTTATTTTTGACATAGTCGTTTTCACATTTTAGTCGTGACCGTACCGTGGTGCCCTAGTTTTTAAATGGTTTGGATCAGTTGCTGTTTTTATATTGGTAGGGTTTGATAAATTATCGTTTTACTTAGGAATCCTATTGCGCATTAATCTGATTAGTTTGAATGGGGTTAAATTTGTGCCCTAATTATTTGAAATCGAGGGTTTGTGAATTAGGGTTTTGGCACATTATTTTTTAAAATATGATGCCCTAATTATTATGGTTGCCTCTCGGTCATATGGGGATGGTCTTGTATAGGTTATTTTCTAGCCCCTCTCATTTTGATATGATCTAGTCCTTAAAATCATGATGTTATTTATCAGCCTGTTAAAATCTCTTATGACGTCATGGTTATTTTAAGCGGAAGCGGGATCAGAATCGATTTAGACTTTGAACCAGGTTTTGTAGAAAGTATTGATTCCATTTCCATCCTGTCTCTGACTCCGCTTTACAATAAGAAGCAGGATTTGAAAATACTAGTAATCCAGACGGAATTGGAACCGAAACTGAATATAAAATTAGAAAATCTTCATGGAACCAAATCGGTTTTCATTCCGATTCTGATTCTGGTTACCGTTCCAACTCTAAATACAGTCCCACCTTGTTATTACTATAATCTCAATAACTGTTTTGACTCTGATCCCGACATTGTTTTAAAAAGAGACTATTTAGAATGTTTTATGCCTAATTTTTCCTCTGGTATATATAAGAAGGGTAAGATAATAAAGCATATTTTGTTATATTTGTTCAAGGATCTAATTTAAGGTTTTGTTGTAGGAAGTTAAAGAATGTCAGGAATACTAGGAGAAGCTTCTCAGAGGAGTCAGCCAGCAGAAACATCAAAGGCATCAACTAAGACCAAGAAGATCAAACTAGAGTAGCTACCTTATAGCTTGAGGTATAACCATAGGGGTCCTGTCCTCACTGTCAGCAAGGTGGAATATGATTAGGCTATATAATTGACACCAATCTAGGCCCATTCAGTTACGAGGAGTTGTACTCATAAACATTTACCCAGGATGTAACAGGGAGAACTGGAAGAATAGTTGAGTCTAGCTTGGCTCACATCACTGTGTTTCCTCTATCCATCCAATGCCCGAAATTGATCATGATAGTAGTAGGAGCTACAATCCAGCCACCAGACAATGTATGGATTCACAGGACAATGTGATCATAGACCTAACTCCTCAAATGTTTCAGCTAATGTTCATTGTCCCTAATCCAAAGAACCCAGCACAGCTGAATGAGGCAAAAACTTTGGAGATATATAGCAAACACAAGGAGACCAACAAGGCTCACTTGAATAAGAAGTGGTTAACAATGGAGAAGAAGTCCCTGGAAAAGCTCTTAGATCAACCAAAGAGGGCATAATTTTACAAGGAGGTATCAAACCTTATAATGATGTTGTCTAGAGTCTTTAGGAAGAGGGATGCATTTCATTTTAAGGAATGCATGTTTCCTTTTATTCAGATAATATTTGATGGTAGGCAGTAGTTTGATTGGCCTATGATCATCTAAAATACTATACATGGTCAATTGACTGGAATAAGGGAAACTAAGAGCTTTTTCATGACCTCTTATGTTGTCTATGCAACAACCAGAGTAGGCATCTTTCCAGGGTTGAACAGAGTGGGAATATTTGGAGAAGCTGATGGACAAAAGAGAGTATGGGATCATTATGACCATCTATCCCTATAGATTTCTGAAACACAATTTAGAAGAGTTAATGATGCATTCTTATATGTAGTTATTAGCTAGCTTAATGGAGATGCAGGGTACAGATTGAGCCAGGACGCCATGGCCTTTATCACAGAATGGGGATGTTGGTATATCTAGTACCTCAAGTTTACTTATTTCAGGCTGGCTGGGTTTGAGGGTCATCCTCACTTGTTCCCTAGGTGCTGCAGCAATAGGATGCTTTTGATGGAGTATTTTTACAAGGCTTTGGGGGTCAATGCCCGATTTAGAATAAAACACAAAGTAGGTTGTCACAAGTTCCCCATGCAATTGGGTGAATACATTTTCCCACACCTTGTGGGAGCTAAGGTGGTTTGTAGTGAATTGATACACTTAAATTTGGGTTTGTATACTACCCGAAAGCACTTTGATCCAAAGAAGAAGATGAATGCTTTGTTGGCTTCGATCTTTGACAAACATTTCAACCTACTAGAGGACTTCTAGAGTGATCTTTAGGATGAATATGACCTCAAGAAGAGGAATTATGAGAGGTTTCCTGTCTCACTCATGGTAGAATTTGGGGTCAAATTTGATATTCTTGATACATTAGTAGATGATGGGGTAGTGTTGGATCCATCGTATGAAGCATTGAACATAGGTACCAAGAGTTTGGACTCGGTAGATTGGGATGTTGAGGAGACAATTGACATCAAGCAAATAGGGAGACTAGTCTTGGATAGGAGTATCCACTTGGTTGTTCTCAGAGCTAAAACTCCCGGGGGTCTAGCTCCTAAGAAAGGGAAAGGATATAAGAGAATCAAGAGGAAATTACCTCCCAAGGAGCCTTTGGAATTCTTCCATCCTGATATTGAAGAATTCAAGCTTGAAGCACCGACTCAAGATTTACCTGGAGTACAAGAGCAGGATGCCCCAACAGGACCTATGGATTCAACACCAACAATAGGTGAATCATCTGCTCAAGTCCCTCTTACATAGCAACAAGGTGGAGAGATGCCTAAGGGACTCTTCATGGTATAGCTGAAACATTAAAGGGAAAAGGAGTAGAGCTAGAGATCCATGATGTTGAAACAAACTTTGATGAGACCTTATCAGAAAAGGATGCTCATGAAAATATGCTTCTAGAGGAGGAAACTGAGCATCTATTAATGGAGGAGGATCAATGGGCTTTGTTTGAGGAAGCAAAGAAAGCTTCATATGCTAAGGCACATGCAGAAGTTGTAGAAAAACAAAAGGAAATAGATGCTGAGGAGCTGGCTAAGCAGCTACAAAAGGAGAAGGAAGCCTCAGATAGACTCAAGGTTTTTGGAGAAGAGGTTGGAAGAAGAAAGGTTGGAAAAATAACAAGAGGATAAGAGGGTGCAAGAGCAGAATGACAAAGAAGAAGCTGAAAATCTTGCACAAGAAAATGTAGAGGGAGAACAACAAAATGTACAAGAGGTTGATTCTCAACCGAGGGTTAATATACTACAACCATTATCCTCTATGACTGCTTCTTCCTCTTCCACTGTAATTGCCACTACTCCAAGTGCTCCTACCTGGTTAAAGCTTGATCTTCAGAAGAGACCAATAATGCCCTCACAACCTCTTAATTGAAAGAAATTGAGAAGGAGAGACCCAAAAATAAGGCTAGGATTCTATATTCCACGAGGCTAACTGAGATAGGTGAAATCATTGCCGAATGTGCAATACTAGTGGTGGATAAGGATGTGGGTGATATGCAGGTCACTGATTACCAATTGGGTATTGTCAATCTTGGAAGGCCTACAAGGAATCAGAAAATGAACCTGATTGATGTTGTAGCATCATCCACCAAGTCAAGGTTGATGAAGGACAAGCAGAGAAAGGATGAGCTCAAAGCTCAATTGGATTAGCTACACACCATTTTGAAGGACATCTCTGCTCCTAGATCACAACTTTCTACCTTAGAGACTTTGGTGTTGCTCAGCAAAAGAGAGGTGGATGATCTAGTGCAAGTAAAGAACAAGGCTTGAATGATGGACAGGTGGATGGACAAGCTTAATCAGGAGGTAGGTGAGGTACTGGTAAATAGTTTTGAGATTCACAAGATGACATTGGAGTTGATAGAAGAAATGAAGCATCATGCTGAAATATTAGAGCAGCAAGACGAAGAGTATAGAGGATATGTTCAAAAGATAAAGGACATCAATAAACTGCCAAAGTCTACTCTACTTGAGCAGTCAATTCTTGAAGAAGATAATGCAGACTTTTTGGGACAAGGCCTCAAGAATAATTTGGCTTAGATCTGATTTCATATATAGACATAGGAATGGAGTCTAGGATGCGAGTAAGGATTTAAATGAACAACTTGATGAACTAGAAGTTGTAGTGGTTGTTCTAGTCAATGTTGATATACCCATTAAAGAGGGCTTGCCTTTAAGTCAGTTAAAGGAAAGATGGGATAATAGATTCCAAGAAATTATGCAAAAGGAGGATAATGGGGAGGATCTATAATTGGATAGATTGATGGATATCCGGGAAGGAGTAAAGGCTGCAAGGAAAGAGTTGATTAAGTTAAAGGACATGAAGGTGTTTGCCTCCATAGAACTGAAGAGAATTCAATTTGAAGATAGCTGGATTGATGGGCCAGATGTGGTTACTCTTCAACAAGTCTTCTCCTGTTATGATGAGTACATGTTGGAGCAAACAAAACAAGGATGAGTGGCAGTCTTTCTGGGCACATGATCTCTTTTCTTCTTCTCTTTTATTCTCTCTTGTAATTAATGTTGGAACTGGAGATCAATTGATCTAAGTTTCCAAGAAAGTTCAATTCCTATAATTGTGGATCTCGATTTTGATTAAGAGGATTTTGATGTTTTGTACGTCTATATATACCTTTGGGGTATCATATTGTAAAAGGGGGGCTAATGAGAATAGAATTGGCCAGCTGATAGTAGGAGATAGGAATTTTATAGCTTTGAAAAGACGCTTAGTTATTATTAGTTATAGTTGAATACAAATACAGGTTTTTACGCAATATGGTGTTGGAATTGAGATTATTAGATAAGGTTAATGAATTATAGTCTATCTGTATGCTAGTCATTGTGCTGAAGCATAAGTGTTTCTTATTTGATGAAAATCAATAGAAGGAACCAGATTTAAAGATTATTTCATCAAATTATCTATGGATTGAATTGTTGAATGTCTATTGATCCATGATTTTAGCAATGAATGAGAGTTTGTTCTTTTGAATCTTTTAAGTATTATGATGTGTGATTGTGATGGTTAAAATAAGAACCATAGATGCATGCAATAGTATGGATTGTTCTATAAATTGCATCATGTTATGGTTTTCTTGATCTATTGGAGGAACATTCATTGTTGAAAATATATGTCCAAATATTAGATAATTTTTATTCATGTTTCACTGATGTATGCCTTGATCTATCTTTTTCTTTTATTTAAAACCCCCTTTTCATTAAATATAGATTGATGAATCTATCATTGCTTGCATTCCTTATTACCAACAAAGGCCCCTTGAATATTACAGTTGCATGCACCAATTGAGTGACACCAGACAGTTGAGAACAAACTACCAGGACCTTGGGAGTTAGGATACTATAAGTTGTCTTTCTTTTTTAGGAGAAATAGAGTAGAGATATTATGTTTAACGTTGTTTGTGTCATTTTCTCCATCAATAGTAATGTATGTGAACCTTAATATGAATGAACTCTAACATAGATGGATTACCAATTGTAATTCATAAGCTCTATTAAAATGCAATTTCATTAATCATAACATGTTATCGATCATAACTTTAAACCATTCTAAGATAATTATACATTCCATTTTGAAGATTCAAAGTAGAAAGACATGCACACGAGGAAAAAATTAATATCAATTTTTATATATCAAAATGTAGAATAATTGTGTTTGTACATATACAAATTTGGCATATATTCCTACTCAAAACAAATTTTACAACAAGTTTTACAAATTGTGGCATATATTCCATCTCAAGATCTACCAAACCCTAAGTACATATCAATCTATATCAAATCCTAATCCTATGCTGGACCATCAAAATCGAGCCTCCTCGAAGAGATTAGTTTCTTTGAAGCTTCCTGCACAATAACAATTCACACCAAAAAATAGATTAATTATGTGAATGGTTGACAAGATAGATTGGTAAATAGAAACTTTTATACTATCATTTATAAATTGTGAATTTAACATCAAAATCACTATACCTATACTATATTATATCCATAATGAAATTCTTGTTTACATCAAGTCTTGCTCTATTTTCTACAAGATGGTTTGCATATGATTATCCCTTAGGATGATCAAGAGTCCTCGTATAAAGAAATGGTCCCACACTCATCATAGTGTTGAGTTGGGCAGAGGACTATAGCAAGTAAAATAAAAATGATACAAATTAACATATAATTGTTGACAAATAATAATATTTACTAAAAACATATCTACCCCTATCTAAACGTAAATATCTACAATATAAAATAAACACATACCTAATGTGATGCTACAACACTAGATGGGCTCATGGTGGATGAAGCCTCTATGATGGTTTCCTATATAAAAAATTATAATAATGTAACACAATTTAAATGCACATGCACATATAATCATAATGTCAATAATAAAAAATATATATACCTATTGGGAAGCTTCTTCCAATGGGCCAGGCTCAAACAACATGGCTATAAAAGAACTAGGTTGTTGCATAAAAACACAAGATTACATTAGAACACCAGTCTATGTAGTACATGTATTTAAACATAATAGATTTCAAAACATTAACATCTAAATAACAATTTAAATAATATTGTATATTGATTTTCTAGGGAAAATGAAATGGCTAATTGCATAGCCTCCTGCACTTGGGAGATTTTCTCCAGTTTCAACAACTGTTAAATATTCTAGCACATAAACATATATTAGTACAAATATCCTTTATAACGTATGAAGGAATTTAGATAAAACACACTATGAAATTACTTTATCTTACCAGTGCTCCCACATTGTCCCTGTCAGTCGATGTCTCTCTTGCAAATGGTCTACTCCATTCTCTATCAACTCCTACATCTGACATATCCTAAACCTCATACTCAGATGTATCTATGGGAGCCTCAATGGACCATTAGAGAGGACCCAAACATAAATTATTGTGCATCATGCAGTAATGGGGCACACAAATATGTGTTGACGAGGATAGTGTACTAGTCAAAGCTGATACAGTAGGTGCACCACCATCATGATGAGATGTATTAGATGCATAACCATCACGATGGGATGCACCATCAAATGATTGTGTAACATGATGGACCTACATGACCAAATGATCATGTTATGCCTTGCATAACCACCCCATATTTTGCCTTGGTCAAAATGGGTCCGCCTTTGTTTTTTGTACTTAGTTGTTTTTGAAACAAAGTTTGGAGTCTAGTTTTTGCCAATACTTTGTTTTTCTTTGGTTTCTCTGTCGGAATCGGAACTGGAACTGGATCGGGTTCTGAAAGTTCTTTTGAGGCTTGTTTTTGGTTCTATCCTAACAGTCTTTTTCTTTGCCTTTGTTTTTGGTCTTTAGCGGAAGCGGAGCCGAAGTGGGAATTGGGATGGTTGTTATCAAAATTTGCAAAATCACAATCGATTCCGATCCTGCCTCCGCTACTTTTTTATTTTTGTTTTGTTTCGATTTTTGTGTTTTTTTTTAGTAGGTTGGTCTTTTATTTAACTTTTTCATGTTTGCTTTTGTTTTGCTTTTAGTTGTCGGATGCAGAGCTGGAATGGGAATGAGGTTTGGAAATTTTATAAATTTAAGATCCTGATTCCATTTTAGTTCCGCCCCCGCCTTTTTTGTCATTGACTTTTTGACTGAAGTTGCACTGCAGACCAGTGTTCATTCTCTTACAGTTCCAACTCTGCCTTTACTACGTTTTAATTCATTAATGGTGGTTGCTGGTGTAGGTAGAAATTCACATATTTACCCTTATCAAGGGTTAAATCCAATCATTATTGTTATTATTACAAGTCTAAAAGTGCGAAGAGCAATAACAAAGTTCATTTGAGAAAATTGATCGAGATAGAGAAGGGATATTGTGTGCCAATCAATTCAGAAAGTTAGCTTGGGTTTGTTTGCATTTGAGGTAGGTCTTTTATCTTTGTTGTTCGTTGTTTATTTGCAGTTCTATTCGTTGTGTTTTAAAGCAATTCTATGATCATCGATGTGATTGAATGAGCAGGTTCTTGTTCTGTCTTGTTTGTTTTATCTTTAAATCTTTGTTTTCTTGTTTTATCATGTTGTTTCTTTCTATTTTTGGGGCATCGTTGCTTTCACGTCTTAATCGTGATTGCGTCGTGTCATTTTTGGTTTGCAATAGATTAGATTAGATTAAGGATTGTTAATGGTGTTTCTTAAATTAGGAATCTACAGTGAGGTAGATTAGAGATTTTATAGTGAGTTAGGGTAGATTAGATTTATTGCTTGATTAGGGTTTCACCGTGTGGTAGAATGGCAGGGTTTAAACCCGTGCCCTAATTTTTATTGGGTTTGTTAGATTAGGGTTTTGTTGGTCTCTGCAATTACTTTAAAATTATTAAAAAATTATATCCTAAAGTGCAATTGTTCCCCCACGGTCATATGGGTGTAGAGTTTTAAGCTCCTTTTCCATTTTATAGCGACCTAGGTCTTAATCATGAAACTGTGTTGAAAATGAATAAAGTATTTGATGATGTCATGATTAGCATAGGCGGAGGTGGGATTGGAATGGATTATGGACCTGAGAGTTTTGTTTTACAAAAGGTATCGATTCCATGTTTTATCCTATTTACGACTCCGAGTTCTAGAAGGTTTCTTTGGCGATCATGGTCAATCACGGTGGAGGTGGGATTGGAATCGATCTTGGACTTGAAAGATTTGTTTTGCAAAAGGTATCGATTCCATGTTTTATCCCATTTTCGGCTCCGTGTGTAATGGGAAAATCTTTCTTCAAAGTAATGATAACTTAACCGGAGGTGGAGACGGAGGCGGAATGGAAATAGAATATGGAAAAATGAAAATTCAAAGAAAACCAAATCCATTTTTTGTTCCGATCCCAGTTCCGATAACTTCCCCGACTCCGACTCCGAGCCTGTTTGTTATTAGGTGAAGCTTCCATATCGGTTTTTCCTCTGAGTCCGCCAGTTTTGTAAAAGAGATTGTTTTGAGCTTTTGTCTGGTTCCAACTCTGGTGTATGTGTAACAGTATGTTTTAAAAGCATGTTTTATGATGATTTATATAAAGATCTAATTAGAGGTTTTCTTGCAGGAGAATTGAAAGATGTCAGGAACCTCAGGAGAGGCTACTCAAAGAAATCAACCGGCTAGAACATCAAAGACAGCACCAAAAATAAATAAGGTGAAACCAGAACAGCTGCCTTATACGTTGAGGTATGATCATAGGAATCCAGAGGTGAAAGTGAGCAAGGTGGAATCAGACTGGTCAGATATCATAGATACTAATTTGGGCCAGTATAGCTTTGAAGAATTACATGAAGAGACCTTTGCAGAATGAGCAAACTTGACAGGGAGAACACAAAGGATTGTTGATTCTGGTCTTGCACATATCACTGTGTTTCCTATATCAGTCCAGTGTCCGGAGTTGATATTGAGAGCAACCAGTACTTACAATCCTACTACAAGATTATGCATGGATTCACAAAATAATGTGATTATAGATCTTACTCCGCAAATGTTCCAAAGCATATTTAATGTTCTTGATCCTAAGAACTTGGTGCAATTAACTGAAGCAGAGGCATTAGAGAAATATAGCAAGCATAAAGACTCCAATAAGTCTCACTTAAACAAAAGATGGCATGCCTTTCAGTCAAGTTAGAGAGAAATGGAATGAAAGATTCCAAGGACTCATGCAGGAGAAAGATGATGGAGGAGACTTGGTGATAGATCAGCTTGTAGAAGTCAAAGAAGAAATAAAAGTTGCAGGGAGAGAATCGATCAAGGTTAAAAGTATGAAAGAGTTTGCTGCAGTTGAGTTGGATCGGATTAAATTTGAAGATGACTGGATTGATGGGCAAGATATGGATATGCTACAACAAGTCTTCACCAGTTATGATGTTCTTCTTCCTTGCATGTTGCGTGCATGCAACACTGACAGTCTTGAGGGCGCATTACTTCTTTTCTTCTATTTCTATCTTCTATTTTTAGATCAAACTGAATGTATAATGTAAGGACTCAAGATCAAATTTGATCTGAGTTTCCAAGAAATTTGATTGTTCCTAAAAAGGTGGAAAGCCTTAAATAGAAGTGAGGTTCAAACCTTTTGTATAGTTATAAATACCAGATGGGTATCACATTGTAAGTGTTGGCTAATTGAGAATTGGATTGGCTTGCCTAATGCTAAGAGATAGAATTTTGTAGAGTTTTGCAGAGATACATTGTACTTAAATCTTTTACAGTTAATAGAATTACAGGTTTACTCGAAAGATGGTGTTTGGAATTAAATTGTTTGTTTGATAAGGTTGATAAAGTTATGATCTATCTGTATGCAGTGATTGTGCTGAACATAAGAATTTCTTGAATGATGAAAGTCATTTGAAGGAATCAAATTTAAGGATCATCTTATTAGATTGTCATTGAGTTGAAGTTATTAAAAAGTCTGTTGATCTATAATTTTGATGATGAATGAATGTGTGTTGTTTTGAAAATCCTTGAAATATTTGTGAAGAGTAATTGTGAAGTTAGTTAAGCACCTAAAATGTATGCAGTGGTATAGATTATGCTACAGACTGTATCATCTTATGGTTTTTATGATATGTTAGGAAACATTCATCATTGAAAGTATATGTCCAGATACTAGATAAATTCGATTCATACTTACTAGTTTACCCCTTTGTTCTATCTTTTTCTTTTATTTAAAACCCATTGATTTACAGGAACTATTTCGATAAAAAGAGTCATAGCTTGAATCCTTTGTTACCAGCATAGGCCCCTTGAATATTACAGTTGCATGAACCAATTGAGTGACATCAGATAGTTGAGAACCAACTACCAGGACCTTGGGAGTTAGGCTACTACATGTTGTCTTTCTCTTTCAGGAGAAATAGAGTAGAAATATTCTGTTTTAATGTTGTTTGTGTCATTTTAACCATCAAAAAATCACTCAATGAATGTAAGGCATACATGATCTAAGTCCCTGCATCTAAAGCAATCTTAGGGTAAGGTAGTGGAGCCATGGTAGCAATAGGCGAAGCAGGACAAATTGGGGTGACTAGGTGTGCTCTAGGTCTAGTTGAATCTCTCTATCAACACCCTAGAAATATCACATGTCAAAGTAATTGACATACCTCCCTAGGAAAACACAACATATAATTTTTCAGAGAAAATACTGAGGTACATCAAGATTATTGCTGGGTGGTTTATCAAAAACCATCCACCAACATCTCTAGATATTATCTAATATGCCTCTATGTGTGCACAATTTAATTGAAAATTTTGGATTCCACACATTAACGAGATGTCTTGTTTTGTGATCGATGAATAACTGGGCTAATTGGGCTTTGTCAATATCAACTGCCCTCACCTCATCATATGATAACCCATTGGCGTGTTTTGGTTTGGAAACAACAGTTATAGTGAAGGAGGATTTAAAGGGTTTTCATCTTGAGTGGGGTTAGGGTTTTCATGTTGAGCGAGGTTGGGATCAACCATTTTAAGCCTATTAATTGATAAATATTTTCAAAATTAAAAATCATTTTTAATGCAATAAAAAACCTATCAAATATCCTATTTTTGACTAAAAATCACAAAAAAACAATGCAAAACTAATATAAATTGAAGAAAAACATAAAAATCCAAAAATACCTTTCAAATTTGATTGATTTGAGCAAGAAGATTCACCTATGAATAGATATCCAAGTTGTGGAGTAGAAAACTCACACACACTCAGCTAAAAATGAGCTCTCAGGTTGTTTGTTTTTTATTTTATAAAATAGGAAATGGATATCCGTTTTTAAATGAATATTTGTTTCCTTTATGTAGATTTTATCATATGTGGTTGGGTTCGGGACCCGACCATATAGATATTGGTTGTATTATTCGAAATGTAGGTAATCATTTATCATTTTATATTATAATATAAAATTATATAATATAATATAATATAATATAATAATATTATATTATATTATATAATATAATTTTATATTATAATATAAAATGATAAATGATTACCTACATTTCGAATAATACAACCAATATCTATATGGTCGGGTCTCGGACCCAACCACATATGATATTGTATAATATAATATAATATTATTATATTATATTATAATATAATATTATATAATATTATTGCAATGACAGAAAAACGTCCCCTTAACTTGGCCTTGATTTAGTGTTGTAATATGCTTGACATATTCACATTAGGTCTTGGGCCCGTCTGAACAAATGGATTTAAATGACACCTTGCTAAAGTGTTGTGAAGTGTTGTAATATGCTTTCACACTTTTCTAAGGTCTTATCAATCTAATAAACCTCTTTTTAATTAAAATCAACATTAATCTTGCCTTATTTGGGGTGTTGTAAAGTGTTGTAACACACTTTCACACTTCTATAGGCTTGTCATTAATAATTGGGCTTTATTATGCTTTAATTGGCCCCATTTTGCATCAAAAAGACTCATTTAATGCATCTTTTTGAGGATAATCCTGACACCAATCATTAACCAATCATAACTCGAGTATTTCTAGCTTGTGTCGCCCAGATTTAGGGATCTGGGACTCATTCGCAACCTTGGGCGAATGGGTCCCACCTGGATCTTTTGGCCTCGAACCGATTTTCACACATTTCTAAGAACTTTTTATTTTTGGTCCCATACATTATGCCAGATGGGACTCATTTGAAATCTTGGGAAAATGAATCCTGTATGGCCCAAAATCAAATTTAATTCAAATTTTTGGCATGCTTTTATTCTCCTAGATCTGATGTCAGCTTGTAGTGTTGTAATTTCAAGAATTATTGCATAATAAAGTATAAATACAAGGTTCTTTCACTCATTTTCACATAAGACTTTTATGATAGCATTCCTAATAGAAAATTGAGTTCACAAGAGCATTCAAGTGCATTCAAGGGAATATTATCAAGCATTGAAGATCATTCTTCAGGTATCAATCATCATGTCAAGGGTTTCACATGTCATGTTTTTTATTGTGCTAATGGGTTTATGATTCACGTAAGTGTTCAATTCAAGATCAAAATCATTCAAGGAAAGATCAAAAACCACATCCATTGCAGCCATTTCAAGCATATTTACAACACTTTATTGAATATTTTGGTGAGTTGCAACATTGTCTTTTGTTCATTCATCATTCTCCATTCTTATTTGCTTTCATTTCAAGGTTTAATTACCAAAAAGAGGTATGACCAAGGAAAACCCCTATCCACTAACCCAAAAAACATTTTCCCCTCTCTTCTATGTGTGATTTGTAGGTCTAGGTAGTAGATTTCCTAAGGAGCAACATTGGAGAAATTTTTTCAAAAGCCCTAAGTTGTCAAAGTTATCATCAAGCCTTGGAGAACATTAGAGAAGACCTACAAGTGACAAACTATAGTTTCATATCTAAAAACCAATCAAGAATAATTAAGAAGATAAAGAAGAGTAAGAACAACTTTCAAAGTTCCAGAAAAGCCCAACTAGACTAATTCTCCATTTCTAGCGAATGAATCTCTTTTTTTTCAACCAGTTTTCAAGTTTTAGCAGATCTGGATACCCTTTTGGCAGATTCTTGTTCCTAGATAGTTTTCTAGAAACAAGACTAATCTACCCAGCTTGGCGAATGAGTCCCAGTTAGTAGTAAAGGTAGATTTTCTAGTGATTCAGACCTCCAAATTTCTAGATGCACACATTTTGTTTTGTAGCTTTTTGTGTTGTTTCATTCACTTTTCTAAATCATTTAGTGATATTTTGCATTCAATTATGGTTTTTCATTCCATCTTGCATTTCATTGTCTTTTGCAAGTTTAAACTTGGTGGTGAACCCCTCATTAGATCATATTCAGCCCCTAGGACAACCCTACTACAATGTTTCTTTCTCTTTTGTATTGAGATATTTAGGGTTACCCTTGAATGAAATTAGATTTTTTGGTGTGCTCTATGTCCTAAAACCATATGCTAGCACTTCCATACCATAAATTAATCATTTCATTTTGGTGAACCTACATTTAGAACATCATAATTCTGATTTGGACTACATTATCTAGCTTGCATTAACATTGCATTAGGATTTGCATTGGTTAACTTGCATTCTAGGGTTTCAAATTTTACATTAGTGAAAGCTCTTTTAGCTTTCATTTTTGCATCTTATTTCATTGAAAAATTAGTCAAAATATGCATTTTCATATCAAAAAACATAAAAAAGCAAAATTTTTTTTGAAAATTTTGAAAAAATTCCTCACTGAGACTCATTCATCACCTTGGGTGAATCAATCCCTTTACATATTCTGCATTGCATATTCTAGCATTTAAAATTCAACTTCTGAGTTTTTCTTTGTTGTTATTTCCTTTTTGTTACAATTTCCATGATTTCTATTATAAGCATTTCATTGTTCTTAGCTTACATTGCATTTGTATTCACCTTGCATTTAGTAGCCCTTGCATGAGTATTTGGTGTCCTATTGCTAATAGTGTAGTGAGATGAAGTTTGAGACTCATGTCATCTTGTGATAGCACAATCGTTGTGGATCTTGGGGTGTCTAGCTCTTTCACTCCTAGTATTGACATTAGTACACTAGGTATGGACAACACCTTTAGCAACTCTTTTCCTTCAAGTAGTACACAATTTGAAACAAGGAATGATAGTGTCCCACAAGAAAACATAATATAAATTTAGTAGGACCTAGAAAACTTACAACATCAAGTGCAAAATGACAACATTTCAATTACTGGTATTCCTATTATAGATAGCATTCATCGCATGCTTGAAAGTGAAGATGGGCTTGACCTTTTGAAAACCATAATTCAAATCTTTAGAAAACACCTCCTCTCAACCACTAGTTTTCCTTTACCAACAAGAAATTTCACAAGCCAAGGAGGACCTCAAATTCCTCCTCCCACAACAATTGCCTCAATACCTACCTATACCAACCCTCAAGTCACAATAACAATGCAACAAACTAGTAATGTGATTCCTTCCTTGGGTATTCCTGCTAACATCCCTAGTTCCTATGTGACATCACACATTATATCTCCTACCACCTTACCACCTATAAGAATTCCATTCAATTGTCCCTCAAACACATACAATCCTTCACCACTTTCACTCCCATCTCATAACACAAGCAATTACCCTCTCATCACACAACTCTTCCAAACTGTTTCATCCCTTCAAAAATAGATTTTCACCATCAACCAAAATCAAAATGGCCCACCTACATATTATATTAGAAGCAATCCATTGTCCTTGGAGATATTGTGAACACTAATTCCAAAAGGTGTAGAGGTGCCTAGATTTGAGAAATACAGAGGAAATGAAGATCCTTCTAACCATGTTAATACCTATACTGCATTGTGTAGTGACTTTTTCCTTGATGATAAACTCTGGGTAAGATTTTTCTTAGGTCGTTGAAAGATATTGCCTTGGAATGGTTCTCCTTTTTATCAAAAAACTCAATTAGTTCATTCAATGAACTTTTTGATGCATTTTTTACCCATTTCCAAGTGCATATGACTCCTAAGATGACCTTGGCTGATTTGATGAGATGCAAGCAAAATGAAGAAGAAAAGATAACTGACTTTATCTCATGCTATCAATCACTTTATTCCCAAATTGATGTCAAGGTCCCCGACCCTCACCTTCAAAAGATGTTCATAGAAAATTTAAAAAGAAAAATTTAGGACAAACTCACCTTGATGAAATTCCCATCCTTCATACACTTGTGTATTTCCCTCCGTGATTATCAAAATTTGGTTAGTAGTCAAGATAAAAAGTTCACTTCTAGCCATTTTGAGAAATTTGAGCCCACAAACCAAAACAATTCTCAACCTTTTAGAAAAAAATAAAGGTTTCCTTTAATTTAATCCCCCTCAACAAACAACTCACAATTCCAATAACCAAGTAGTTGTCTTTAAAGCCACAATACCCTTTAGCTATGGAGACCCAAAAATACAATTCACTCCCTTACTTGATACCCTTCATAACACAACGTCCCAACTCTTAGAACAACAAATGATTACCTTGCCTCCTGTCAAAACACCTGATCCTAAAAAACATTTACCCCCAACCTTTAAATCAAATGCTTATTGCCACTATCATCGAAAAAATGGACATGACATAGAATAGTGCAAGCATCTTAAACATCTTGTGCAAGAACTCATTGATTCCAAATGTCTTTCCATTAGAGGTTTTAGTGATCAAAGAAATAAGTTCATTACCCCTCCCAACCAAACTTTGTAAATATTCACCAACCCTGTGCTGAAACATAATATTTCATTTTTCAAAGCCAGTGAAACTACAAAGAACACTAGTAGAGTTTAGAAAATAAATGACTAGGTGACAAAAACTTTTAGTCACAACAACTAAAAATCACTAAATTCTACTAATTGTTTGCAACTCAGCAATAAATGAGTAAATAAATGACAAATTTGGTCGTTGAGAAAATTATTTAGTAACACAAGTAAAAAATATTAAATAGTTAGTCATTTATTTAGTCACAATCTATTTAAATAAATCATTTAAGGAATCAAGAATATAGCCTACCAAAATACTCTAAAAATTTAATAAACATACTCTATAACTTTTTTCAATATGTTATTTTGAGGCATAGCCTGCCATAGTGGAGTTTTCATTTTAATGAACATACTCTAAAACCTTTGTCGAAACCTTATTTTTCAGGCATAGCCTGCCAAAATATAGAAGAGTTTTAGTAAAGAATGACAAAGAATGGTAAGGAGATGTGCGTGACATGAGCCATAGGATTCATTGTTGCTTATCTCATTCTTTCTCTACTCAACAAGGGTTGCAATCATACTGTTTGTAATCTAGTTATTTAATTGACATATATTTGCATAATCTCAAATTCCTTCAGATTCTTTTGAAGTATCAATGTATCCTATATACGATTTAGAATGACTTATTTTAATTAAAATAAATAAATCAGATGCTTTTAAAGTATCAATGTATCCTATATAGGATTTATAATGCTCAAATTACTTCATATGCTTTTGAAGTATCAATGTATCCTATATAGGGTTTAGAATGATTTCTTTTAATTTAAAAAATAAATAAATGATGTATTTTCTTGTGATTAGATAATGTGGAGATCTCCTAAATCTTCCCTAGCACATTGTCCTCTTTGGCACTATATTGATTACTCCAATTGTTAGGGTTTTGCATGTGACATATTTAATATCTTCATCACAATGGCTTTTAAATAGATCTCAGTATTTTATTTAATCCTTATCATGCTAACACTTGAGTTCCATAATCCACCTTCAATCTCTTCTAAGAATGTTGTCTTAATCTAGACTACATAGTATGCATATAAAGAAAGTCCTCCATACCTGCCATTGTTCCAAACCACCATTCACCGTCTCGCTTAAAATGTTGCCAGTGATTGAGCAATAAGGTCACTACTTTCATCAAGATAAAATAAGATTTTTGTCTTTAAACTCAAGGCATTATGCAAGATAATAGTGTGAATTGCTTGTTGTGTATGATTTGATTTTCTTGCATATTTACTGCTTTGCTAATTGTCTTTAAGACTGGATATTGTACCCTCAACTACAATCCTAAATAGATCACTCACTGTCACTTGAAGATTCCTTTCATGAGCATCCTTCTATAAAATCAAACTATGCCCTATAGACTGCTTACTTACTTACTATAGGGGATTCATTGTTTCATTGTATTGTGGGTTTTAAGATCCTTCAACCTTATTGTCACTACTTCATAGTCCACAAGGTATTATTCACTATTCTCCCATCTTTGATGATATCAAAACATTGCTCAAACATGCAATCCACTACCTCCATTATACAATGGCTAAGAAGAAACATTGAACCTGTGATTACCACTGTTACTTCATTTAGACATTCATTCCCTAATTGCATTTTCCTTGACTAACACTGCCAATAGCATTTGAAAAACCCTTAAAGTTAGCAAGGGGGTAAGGAAACTCACTGTTAAAATCTAAACTTTACTATGCAAGGTTTGAGATTTATTATCTTGTCACTATTCAACCTCTTTTTGACTGTCACACCTCAAGTGACTATCATTCTTCTTACCATAGATTTCATTTACAAATGTCACTGAGCTACATAGTGTGCTTGTTATTGGTTACAATCTTTAGATTGTAAGCTTTTGTTATTGGGTACAATGTCTCAATCTATTTGGTATTGCAACCTAACTAATCTGCTAGAGTTATAGTTTATGTTTCTACGGATGCCTAGGGTTTGTACCCTAGTCATGCTCTTCCCAATACTTTTGTTGGTATTAAAAAGAAACCTTAAATCTCGGGACAAAAATTTGGCTGCCTTGATAGGGTTGTGGTATGATCTTGGATTGTATCCTAGATTGTGTGTGAAGCTTGTGTTTGATCATTAAGGTATGTAAACCTAATCATGGAAATGTATCATATATAGCATGGGTCTTGCTTTAATACTTCCCATAATGGTTATTAGCATATCGCATTATTATAATTTGTGGTAACCCAAGATTGCATTCAAGTATGTAACAAACTTGGTTTGTAGTTTAAGTTGTACACTTTTAAGTAACATTCAAGGTTTAGAAAATCTTGATCACTCTCTAGAATAGTCCATTAAACATGGTTTGTGCTTGAATGCACTACATAATTGATATAATACAACCACTCTACATATCAACCAGAGTTATATGCTCTTTATTTCAACAAGAGGTAATCACCTTTAGTTAACTCTTGCTAACATACTTTTGGAATAAATGTTTGACTACATTACTTCGAGTGTGAAGAATTTTATTTTCTATTTATAATACATTCATTGAGAGCTGCAGTAGAACACTTCTTATGATGAAGCCCATCCTATAAACTTACTTTAAGCTACATTTGGGATGCTTCATGGATTTTTGTGATTTATACAGCTATTGTTTCGATAGTAAATGACATCGGATTCTTTCTAAAATTGAAATGATTTATTAATTAGGGTTTTATGATGATTAAATGTTTTATTTAGAAGGGGTTAATATGTGGAATTTTTATGTGCAAGAATAATAGATTGTGATGCAACATTCGGGTATGGATGGTTTAGGAAAACTTGTATTGCTATCAATGACATAACCAGGTTGGAGAGTACTCTTAGCTTGCTTGAAACACTTCCGAGTGTTTTGGCTCAAAAGCATAACTTGAGTATAGGAATTTCCGAATATCTGATAGAGGAAGTTCCTACATTCTAAAAATTAAATCATAAATCTGCTGGTCCAATTTCACATCCAACCTAAGATCTTTAATATCTGATAAAGAAAGTATGTACATTCTAAAGATAAAATCATAAATCTGCTAGCCCAATTTTAGATCAAATTTGAGGTTGTGAAGCTCCAACAGAGGAAGTTCCCACATTCTAAATATAAAATCATAAATTTTATTGGTCCAATTTGAGATCCAATTTGAGGTCGTGAAGCTCCGACAGAGAAAGCTCCTACATTCTAGAGATAAAATTATAAATTTTCTTGGTCCAATTTGAGGTCTAATTGTAAGGATTTTTCTTTTTAATTATACTTTCTGACATTTAGATTGATAAAAAAATTTACTTTAGAATTATGGTATTGCTTTTATTTTAATGTTTTCAACCATCATTTTAGGGAAGAGCTCCAAAGATGGATCCTTCAGATGGAGACTACACTTTTTTGCTATAGGTTCCATCTAGAAACACCAGAAGCTTAGGTACTATCATACTCATGTACAATAGAGTTTGAGGTGAACTACACTTAGTATTATATGTTGATATGGATATGTTTTAGCCTGTAGTTAATTGTTGTAGCATAACATATAGGCTAAATAGTTGTTCATATACCATTCTTTCAATTCTAAATTTGTATACCTTATTCTAGGAGAAAATCATAGAGGGGATTCTATGCATAAGACACCATTGTTTCAAATTCAAAATTGCTAGCTCTTTCACAATTGTTTGCTTCATTTATTTGATCTAAGACAACTTGCTGTATAGAAGATTGTCTCAAAATCACAGTAAAATCCTTTATTCTAGGATGAATTTTCAAAATATTTCCCATCATAACAATAAACAAAAGCATTAGTCATTAACCTAAACTCTGCAAGAGTTTCATTAAATTCTACTTTTCCACTCTCTTTTCTATTTTCAATTTTATTGCCAATTTCATCCATGAACAACTTCCTCAACATATAGATCCTGTTGCTTGCCATAACTTTACCAGGTGTGGAGGATAGCTTTAAGTTTTTACCCAAGAAACAATTGACAAAATTTGGCCTTAGCTTTGAATTTTGTTAATTATTATCTGGGTAAAAACTCAAAGCTATCCTAGACACTTGGTAAAGTTAATAACAACAGGATCTATAGGCTGAGGAAGTTCTTCATGGATGAAAATGGGAATAAAATTCAAAATGGAAAAGAGAGTGGAAAAGTAGAATCTGATGAAACTCTTTCAGAGTTCAAGTTAATGACTAATGCTTTTGTTCATTATTATGATGGGAAGATTTTGAATAGTCATCCTGGAATAAATGATTTTACTATGATTTTGAGAGAATCTTCTAGACAACAAGTTGTCTTAGATTAAATAAATGAAGCAAACAATTATGAAAGAGCCAACAATTTTGAATTTGAAACAATGGTGTCTTATGTATAGAATCCCCTTGTGATTTGCTCCTAGAATAAGGTATGGAAATTTAGAATTTGAAACAATGGTATATGAAAAACTATTTATCCTATTTGTTATGCTACAACAATTAACTACAGGTTAGAACATATCCATATCAGCATAAAATAGCAAGTGCAATTCAATTCAAATTCTATTGTGGTAATTGCTTTGTAAGGAAGTTTTCATTCCATGAACATTCTTTGTGCACATCAGTATGTTGGTTATTATCTCGATCTCCTTTGTGATCAAAAGAACAATGAAGGTCATTGCATAACTCTGTATAGGAGTGAATTTACACCCCTTACACGAATTCCCCCTTTACACATCCTCACCTTAGAAAATAAAATCCGAAGGTGAAATTCCACATAAGCCCATTGCCTTTGTTCCACTTGGCATTTGTTTTGTGTGTTGACAGAGGAATAACTATCGGGGATGCCTGCAACATGCAGATGTCCACGCAGTGCGCTTACGTCCTTGGAAGATTCTCATGTCTGGAGTCTATAGAGGCATTACACTTCCCATTCGAGGTTGATTTGTAACGCCCTCTTCGACCAAACGTCTCGAATATGGCCATTTTCCTTTATCTTTACTTCAAATTCATCTCTTCTTCATTCATTTGGATCGCTCTTAGCACTGAAAATCTCTTCACAAGATCTAAGCATTTGATCCATCACTCTCAAGAAGCACTTTTCACTCCATAGCAGCAACATCAACACTCCATCAACTCCATAGAGCACATGTGGAACAAAACACCATTGCAGTAAAGGCTTGAGTCCTCTCATTTTCTCCCCCATTGGCTAGTGAGCTCTTGGTGGAGGTGGTAAGCTTTCTACTCCTCTCCTCTATGATTTTGTTGGAAAGATTAATACTATTTTGTAGTGCTTTAGTGTGCTTTACTTCATTTCTTGCTTTATCATACTTTTCTCCATTATCATTATCTTGGTTTTCCATGGAGGTGGAAACACCAAAACTAGGGTCTGACTGAGGCAAACCCCTATACAACCCCCCAACAATTTTGCTCTCTTGTGTGTAGGTGGAAGTATTCTTGGAGCTAGCTAGCGAATGAGTACCTTTGTGAGATCATTCTTTCCATCCTCACTCTTACATATTTACTTTATCATATTCGTGCATACTTTATCTACATCCTAGTGTTGTTTTGGCCCTTCGAAAGTAACTAGATAGGTTGTCAGTATATTTTCCTATGTTTAACCTTGTCTCTTTAGTCGTCTGGTTGTACAAACTCCAACACACCTGAGAGACGCCAGCGCATCGCATTGTCATCCCGGAGCTGCACTTTCATCCTCGAGCAGAGAGCTCCTTGAGACACAATGTTAACCCTAAATATTGACTCGCCTATCCCCATTTCGAGTCTCAGGTCTACAGAGTGATTGAAGGAACTTACAGTACTCATCATTCTTTTCCCTCATTTTTTAACAATCCCTTAAGTTGACGTAAGTTAGGGTAGCCTTCTGCTCTCAGCCCTCCGTGACTTGGGGCCTTGACATGGTCATTCCCCCTCTCTTACATTTTTTTGAACCCGACGTGAACCATTTTGGTTCCATTTTATGATACTGAAAGCTCCTTTCCTCGTATTCTAGGAGTGTTGTAGGTGAGAGTGTTGTGAGGCTTCTTCCTTGCAACCCAACCTATGACCCCTAGTAGGCGTAGTTGGAAGGTTCCAAACGTATTGTGTAACAAAACCTCAATTGGGTCACTACCTTGTTCTGTAACCTTTAGGAGGCTCTATGAAAGTGTTGTTTGGTGTGTGTTATGGCCTCTTTTCTACATCAACCTATTCCCTATGTGTAGCCTGTGAGTAGTGGTATTGGATAACCTTCACCTCACAGGACCTATCAATGGGTTTTAACCGAGAACCATCTCCTCTTTACATTCCTATGCAAATCAATGGGAATATCATGGCAAGTGTTCTCATTGATCTGATGTGTCAAGTAAAAATTAAAACTCAGGAGATCATGTTAATCAACTTTCTACATAAAGATAGATATGATGCACTTGTGAGTACTGTTCACACGCACGATAGGCTTTTCGTACCTCCTATAGGTAGTATTGTCCTGTCGATTCTCGTTGGACCTAAGTCCATGAACCTTATGTTTGACATTATCCTGGGGTCTGAACTCTTCAGAGTGAAGTTGGGTATCCCCTGGTTGGTAGCTTTGAATGTAGTTCCCTCAGTTGTGCATAAATGTTTGAAATTCACTCATGAGGCTTCTGTGCATGTGATCCATGACACTGGCTATAGACCATTGATTGCACATGGTAGTTACTCCTTACATTAATTTGGGCTTGCACCTATTGGTCCTCTCCCAACTAGGAAGGACCTCTTGTATCACACATATCAAAGTTACAAGATAGGGCACTCCAGGCCGAAAATGAGGTACCCTCCTTTGCCTTATACTAATTCACATAGGGCTTGCCTAAAAACTAATAGTGATGCCACCAAGGCACATAAAAGAGAAGAAAACAGGCAGTCTCGAGATCCTCCTTCTTCCTCTTCTGATGTTTAGCATGATGCTTCCTCTCACTCTGTTGTGGTCCCATCTACTTTTGCTTCACATTTGTGAGAGAATCCTATGGTGCTTTCTTAGTGAAGTCCCAAGAATTCCATGTTTGAGCTTCCTATCCTACCCATGGAACCTAGGCTCATTTAGTACGATAGGTAGAAATATCCCCATGTGGAATCCTCTATGTCCCAACATCCACGGCCTCCTACTACTTCTACTCCTAAAGCAATGAATGGGAAAAGGCCCACTACCGAGGTGTTAGAGCTGACTCCCCCAACCCATCCAAGAGTCTCACCCTCCACAGGAAACAACTATGGAGGACACTCCCATGGTTGAGCAGGAGCCTTTCACTCCTTTGCAACCTCTGGACTCTAGTTCAAAGAGTTGCAAAAAATTCCTTGCATGTGAGTGCAAGCACTGGTGAAAGGCTCTCTTGGCTGAGTAGGCCACCTTACAAAAGAAGGAATAGGAGATGATCACCTCTGTATCTGGACCTCCTATCGTATCCTCCTCTCTCCTCCCCCCTATTTCCATTCAAACCTGCTTTGTATCCCTTCTGGCTTGTGTTACGAATGAAAATGCACCTGACCCCAAAAAGGAGCAAGAGTTCATCACTCCTTCAATGGAGCTACCTTTGTTGACATTCATTGTAGATGTCCCACCTTTCTTGAAGCCCATAGATATGACTAACAACTTGGTCATATCGACTGCGGTTCTTACTCCCTCCTCTTCGCCTTCCCTTCTTGCCTTATCTATGCGGAGTTCACTTCCCTTGACAAAGAAAAGGGTAGAGAGTGGTCCTTCTAGCAATAGAGGATGTAGGAGGATCCTACCTTCTCTGAAAGGTGGCCCGATGCTAGCTTGATTTTTCCTAGTAACGAAACCAGTCTTGGCTTCTCCCAAGTTCATCACCGCTCCTAAATCACTCGGTGAGCTTAGCGGTGAACCTCAGGTGTAATTTCCACCATCTATCAAGGTAAAACATGGCACTCCTATTAAGTGCATGTTTAATTTGGTGGATGAAGTTATGACCTTGTTAGTGATCTTCACGAAGTCATTGACCTTGGCTCCACAAGAGCTGAGTGAAGGAGACCTTGCGGGTCCTTCTTCCTTAGCCCTTATTGTGGGAGGGTCAGAAGCTCCTCCCCTTAACATTCCACCACTACAGGCTTGTCCTCCTTCTTGCTACAATGATCTAGAGTGGGAAGCAGACAACCTCTTGGTCGATCAGTGTTAGGGGGAGGCTTCTTCTTTATCTTTAGATTAGGTGTGTATGTGTGCCTGGATGACCCTCATCACCCCTATTGGTGCTTGGATATAGGTGTGGTGTTTGTGTTGTAAACCTTCTTCTATTTGTATCATCATTATTTCATGTTTATGATTGAATTTTGGAAAATTGGGGACAATGCAAAGCATTGGGGGAATTTAGGCTTCCCTTCCATGTTGAGCCAAATTTTTATTTTTTACTTTGTCTTCTCGTGCATTCTTCACATGGCCTGATATAACAGGGGGTTGATGACAGTTCATTTATATACTATTATAGTTATATATATTTATGAGTAGTTATGACCCTAAAATATCAAGCTACCCCTATGCCCTTTGTTCATGTTTTCTTTCCTTTTTTGCTTTCCCCTTATCTTTCTCTCTTCTTTGCTTGAGTTGTCCCTCTCATGTGTGACAACGCCATCCCTACATCACTTTGATCTTCATAAAATGCATTCATAGCAAATGAATCTTTTGTCAAGAATCCTCATATGCTTCTTTGTAAGAACTGCATTCCCTACTTGAAACTCTAATGAAACATGTTTCCTTCATCAAGGGTTCATAAAGAAAGAGCTTGAGAACCTTCCTTTGAAGTGGGACCAAATTTGATCTTCCCCTCATGTGGGGGCATATTATTCCTTTCAAATTCCTTGATGAAGTGAACACCTTTTAGAAGGATTCTTTGATGGCGAATCAATTCAAGAAAGAAAACACCAGCTTTCGATCAACACATGCCTTGAGTGGACCCCTTGCTATCTTGAAGGGTTCCTGAGGGACCCCCTTTGAATTTTTTATCTCAAATGAATTATATGGTGTCTAGCTTGGGGACAGCTTGACTAGACCTCGCTTTTCAAATAGTGTGTCCCTTGAGTGGACCCCATCTCCTTTTGAAGGTTTCTCAAGGGACCCCTTTGAAAGTCTTCCAACTTTTTGATGGTCTACATGACTATCTACTTACTTGCCTATGTGGCTACTTCCTGACATGTTTTATCTGTGGGTAAACATGTCTCTTTATGGGTGTGCTTGTGAAGCCACTTTTTAACTCTATGGAGTCCACTTGCCTGGGTTTCCTCCATGAGAGAGATCTTGGAGGACACCTTCCTTGCAGGTCTTCAAGCCTATAAGGTGCTTACTTCTTGGGGCTTCCTTCATGCAAGAGATCTTGGGGGTTGCCTCCTTGCAGGTCCATGGGCCTATAAGACACTTTCTTTCTTTAGCTTCATAGTTCTATGGAGTTATGAAGTCCTTTTCTTGTCATACACTCTTGGGCTCACTAAATCGTGGTTCACTTCCTTGATGGTTCAGGTATACATGTCTAACTCTACTACTTCTCCAATCTACCTTACCAAAGCACTCATCAGTATTCATGCTTGCTAAAGTGGAGAGAAAATGTATAGGAGTGAATTTTCACCCCTTACACAAATTCCCCCTTTACACATCCTCACCTTAGAAAACCAAATCCAAAGGTGAAATTCCACATAATCATGTTGCCTTCATTCCACTTGATCTCCATTTTGTGTGTCGGTAGAGGAATAAATGTTGGGGACACCCATACAGTGCACCTACGTCCCTGGAAAATTCCCGCATTTGGAGCCTGCAAAGGCGTTACACTTCCCATTGGAGGTTGATTTGTAACACCCTCTTCAACCAACCGACCCAAATATGGTTGTTTTCCTTCATCTACTTCAAATTCATCCCTTCTTCATTAATTTGGATCACTCTTAGCACTGACAATTTCTTCACAAGATCTAAGAATTTGATCCATCACTCTCAAGCAACACTTTCCACTCCATAGTAGAAACATCAACACTCCATCAACTCCATAGAGCATGTGTGGAACAAAAAACCATTGTAGAAAAGGCTTGAGTCCTCTCATTTTCTCCCCCATTGGTGAGTGAACTCTTGGTGGAGGTGGTAAGCTTTCTACTCCTCTCCTATACAATTTGGTTGGGTAGCATAACACTGTTTTGTAGTGCTTTAGTGTCCTCTACTTTATTTCTTGCTTTATCATACTTTTCTCCATTATCGTTATCTTGTCTTTCCATGGAGGTGGAAACACCAAAAAAGGGGTCTGACTGAGGTAGACCCCTATACAACCCCCAAACAATTTTCCTCTCTCTTATGTGTAGGTGGAAGTATTCTTGGAGCTAGTTATCGAACGAGTACCTTTGTGAGATCATTCTTGCCATCCTTACTCTTTCATATTTACTTTATCATATTCATGGATACTCTATCTACATCCTAGTGTTTTTTTGGCCCTTTGAAAGTACCTAGCTAGGTTGTTAGTCTATTTTTTTTGTGTTTAACCTTTTCTCTTTAGTCCTTTGGTCGTACAGACATTAGTGCACCTGAGACATGCTAGTGTCCCGTGCTATCGCCTCGAAGCCACACTTTCATCCCTAGGCAGAGAGCTCCTTGAGACACAATGTTGACCCCAAAAATTCCACTCACCTAGCCCCATTTCGAGCCTCGGGTCTATAGAGTGATCAAAGGACCTTATAGTCCTCATCACTCTCGTCCCTCATTTCCTAACACTCCCTTAAGCTGAGGTAAGTTAGGGTAGCCTTCTGCTCTTTGCCCTACATGACCTAGGGCCTTGACGTGGTATTGAGGAAAACATTCATTCATGGTGAAAAAGACAGCACCATGTTGCTCATATCAGATGGAACATTGCATATAAAGGAGGAAAGATTCTAGCTAGGTTATTGTTGATTGCATTGAAGGAGAGAGCTTCATAAATGGGACACGATCAACACTCTACTT
Source organism: Sequoiadendron giganteum (assembly GCA_007115665.2). NCBI lineage: Eukaryota > Viridiplantae > Streptophyta > Pinopsida > Cupressales > Cupressaceae > Sequoiadendron > Sequoiadendron giganteum. Next base: position 508,119,397 of record CM021104.1, on the reverse strand, counting down.
CTTGGATTCTACATGTTACAACTTGCTCTAGGAAGATTTCCCACATTGTAGAAGTCTTAAGAGATGAAAGGGGCATGTGCTTGCATTGAAGGGCTTCAAGCATGCATTTCCATCATTACAGAAGATTTTTGGATAAGTTTCTTTCTTGCAGTCATTTATGTGCAATATTGTAACTCATATTTTTCAGTCTTGTGACTAAAAATAACAATTGCAATACTCTAGATCTAAGCTGTAATTAAAATTCCTTTCTTTTATTTAAAAAATTTCATCAATTTTGCCTTCACAATGATCATCTTATTATTTGCAATTGTTGATTGATGTGTGTTTATGAATTTTATGCTTAAATCCTCAAATATAATTCAATTACAATGACTAAATATACTACTAATTGACATCAATTAATAATAAAATTGACTAAATATACCACCAATTGACAAAAATTAGTGAATGGTGAATAAAAATGACTAAATAAGTCACCAAATTACAACAATGAATGACTAAATCAATGACTAAATATACTACCAAATCGATCAATCAAAACAACCAATAAATGATTAAAAATAGTTTATTCATCAATTTGGTCATGTTATATATGATTGGTAATAAACTACTAATGGTCACATGACCAAGTTCAGTCATTTATAAGTAGTTTTTAGTAATTTTTTCAGTCATGTGGGTGGGTGCATAGAAATGGGTAGCCAATTTGTGGCCACTTTCAAAATAACTTTTGAAAAGTCATAACGTGAGCGCCTTATAACATGCTCACATTATGGCTTGTTGTGCCATGCTTGAGGCTTGACAACAATAAGCCAATAACGCGAGTGTGTATAACGCGCTCGCGTTATTCCATGTTAAAAGAAAAAAAAACTAAAATTTTATCATTTTGATTTCGACTATTTTTTATTCTCCCCATGACCAAAACCCCCATTTTTTGCACTCGTGCTCTAGGAGGAGCCATTCTGCAAAATTCTTCACCAACAATTGTTATTTCTTCACAACGATGGTGCCACAATGATGAGGAGGTGTCAGAGGTAAGGATTGTTTGATTTTTATTTTGAATTTGTTAGTATATTTTAGGTTGAATTTGATATATATTTGTTTGAATTTTTAGGAGATGCAAATCAACCTACAAACCCTCAAGATCCTCAACAGGAAGAGAAACCAAATCCTCAAGAAAAAAATCCTCAAGATCAAAATCAACCACAATAACAACCTCCTCCATAAATTACTCAACCCTGGCACTCAACAAAATTTAATGAGTGAAATTGAGAACAATAAAAAGAAAATACAGGATTTAATCAGTAGGTTGAGTGATCCAAATGGTTCAACCGTAGAAATAATGTCCCTAGTAAATTCATTGAAAGATATGTTAACAAATGTAGATTCAATTAGCAAACAAATAACTGGATGGGAAGATAGGAGGAGTGCAACTAAGGATTATTATGCAAATAAACTATCATATAAAGATGTAAAGGATTTAAAAATTACAAAAGGTGATTTGTGCTCATTATTCACTGACCCACGCACAAATCAAAATCTTACCCTCAATGCGAAGAGGTTTCCTATTCATTGGTGTCACCACCAATAGATTGGGAACTAGTTTTATGATAGGTGATACATGGTCTTCGATTACCCACCATGCAACAATTTAGAATTCCCGCAATATCTCCTTAGGAAACTATACAATGAGTTCATATTGAACAAAATCCCAAATTATTTTGATATGGGGGATTTCTAGGGGAGAGGTGGGGGGTCAGCTCAGGATAGACCTGGTGCACAACCGGATCCTAAATGACAAGGTAGACGAGCTCTCTCTAGGCCACCTCGTGAGCTCATTGTTATAACTTTCGTCGTGAAGGAAAGTGTTGGCGCAGAGACATTGCAGGAAATCAACACTTTGACCCAAATTTAAATCCATCATACTAGCCCTATTCTATAGCACCATCCAGAGGATTCTTTGAGTGGTGGCCTTCAAACCCATGTGTGTCAATCTTGTGGGGTGACTTGTTCATATGACCCCACCAACACTCAGGAGGTTGCTACACAGGATCCATCTATAGCTATGGAGATGGAGAGGGCAATTGACATTTTGCATGAGGCGTATGGCATTGATAGTCAGGTAAAAGTTAGCATGTTCATTGAATTTAATTTATTAAATTTTGATTTTGAAATGCAAGATAAGCTAAAAATGTTTTATGATTTTAATAAAATTGCAGGGTCACAGTGTCGAGACTGGATACACCAGCCCCCCACCTACTTATTTCTATAGTACACCTATCGCTAGGGTATGTAACTCATAAACAATTATAAATTTATTACATGTTAATAGCATTGTTTTACGAATGGTATATTAATATGCAATTTTGGATGTTGAACAGGCTAATATTGGAGGTTTTGAGGGAACACTTGCCAGTGGCAGTGGATTTACTCAAACCTACATGAAGGTAATAAAATAAATATTTTAACTAATGAATTGTACTTAATAGATTTGTGTATTTTATATGCACATCATTGATTACGTTGAATAATTTGGTGTTTTATTTTTAGTTGTTGCAAGCCGAAACACCTCTGAATGTGATGAGGGCAATGGAAATCGGTGTGCCATCTTCAATACAATCCTTGATGGCTCTGACAAGGGAGGTATGAGTAAAATTAGTAAATTTCAATTTACATCCGTTGTTATAGATGTTAGTTAGTGAAAAATCAAACTATTATTGATTCACTTAGTTTAATTTCTATTTGTATGGTTTATACAGGGCTTGAGCATGCCTGAGCTTGGGTGTTAGAATATTTCCCCCATGGAGAGAGATCATGAAATGGCGGTAAGTGATTATTTTGTCAAATATATCATTTTTTATAATATAATTTCTATATATTCATGTCTTTACTTCTTATTGTAATGGTTAAAACTTCACCATGAACTAAACACTAGGAGGAGTAGGAGGAGCACTCCTTGAGTGCAGAAAAAATGAGTGATAGACCTATCGCCATCCGATCAAAAAACAAAGGGAAATAATTTATTTCTAGAGCATGGAGAGGAATGAATTTTGATTCCAGAGTCCTTTGATGTATGCCTTCATGGTAGTTTTGTACATATTTTGTATTGGACATATTTGACATTGTATGCCTATATGGCATTCTCGTAAGCCTATATGGCTATTTTGTACATATATTTCATACTTATATCGACATATATTGATGTATTCCTACATGGCTATTTGGTTAATACACATATATTTTATTGATGGTGTCCATATTTTCATTTTAAATTGATGGTTCAATAGATACGAGTTACGTATATTTAAGTGTATACTTTACAACTTACATGTATACTTTGTGACTTACATGTGTTCCAATGTATACTTTTTGGCTTACGTGTTTTCATGTGTATACCTTGTATTCGTGCATATACTTTGTATTAATTTGTCTATACTATGTATTCATGTGTATACTTCTTGAGGCTTACGTGTTTTTGAGTACTTGTGCTTCCCCTATTCACATGTACATGCTTGACTTATTCACATGTATAATTATTAATTGGTTAGCCCTAGCATTGATCATTGTTGTCCTTCATGGTTTGTCTTGAATATTAATTGATTGATGCTAAACAACTTTATCTAAAAGAAAAAAAATGTTTTCAATTGGTATTCCATGAAATGATTCACAAAAAGATTCCAATATGTTCTTGATGTGTCACCATATAAACACGTCGAAAGATTTATATGTCAATTTTTTGCAATATTATTTCTTGTGTACAAAATGGACTAGGGAGAAAGCAAGTTGTAATTTATAATACAAATGAGAAATGGACTCAACGTTGTACTAGACCCCCAAATAGGTCTATTTAATAAAGCAACATGCTCTCAATCACTCTTCGAATTCCAAAGCACCATTGGTGATGCAGAGAGGCTCAACCAAGTTGTGATTTGACACATTTTCTCTCAAATATGCCCGCTAAGACTCCAACATTCACTTGAATCAACAAGGTAACTCAACTACCCAACCATGGAATCTATCAAACCATACCTGACCAGAACTTGGATCAGACTTGGAAACCTCCCAACATGACCAACCCAACTCAACACAACTCACCTTATGCTTGGGAACCACCTCTGACCTATCGCTTCCAAAATAGGCATTCTATTCCTTGCAACCTAACCAACTAGAACAAACAACACAAGAACCACTCAAAATGAATTAACCAAACCAAGGAAACTGGTTCTAGGAATCTTATACCAATTACCACAAGTCCTCAAAGGCCCATGTCTTGACAACAAAAGACAAATCCATAACAGGCCAAAACATAATGCTACAAGGTAGGCCTAATTAGGCTACTCCACACAAGGAATCAAGTACCTTGGCTCACCCAACACCCCTCAGCCACAAATAGGTTCTTACAACCTTTTCCAACACATATCAAATGATCCCAATTACCCTTGTCACAAAACACTTATGAAAAAAAACAAAAATCAAATTTTACACAAAATCAGGCATGTCACATAGAGATGCTAGGCCTGGAGTGCCAAAGATCTCTCTCCCACCTTCAATCCATTCTCTAAAACTAACATGGAATTAAAATATACATGGTACTCTTCCATTCCACCCTGATCTAGCCTTAGCACATGGTGGAGATGGAAGATATGAGGGAATTTCACTCAAAACCTTGGTTTTTGAGAGTTTCAGACCACTTGCAGAAAAATGATAAGAACTCTCCTATTCCTTTATGGTTTTGCATCAAACCACCACCAAAAGAAATCTAACTCAGCCCTCCTTCAATCCATGTTAGCCTTGGGACTTTACAGGAAAGCTATAGGTCGTACCAAGTATGGGATCAACAAGTTTGTATCAAAAATAAAAAAAACAGAGAACAATGTGAATAATTCTTATTAGATCTTCTCCAAAAGTTCAACAAAAACTAACTGATCCACTCCCTCTACTAACTAAAAACCAACTTTCAAAACAAGTAACTGTTGCATTTCAAAAATTTTGCTTTAAGCAACTTACAAATTTGCAACTTTAGACTCCTCCAACCTAATGACTACAACTAATGACCTCTAAACCCACACAAATGGCTTATAAATAGCCTTATTACATTAAAAAAACTCCATTCTTGCACACTCATATACAAATTCACAAATTTTCCTTCAAAGGCTACAAACACAACTTCTAGTGCAAGATTGAAATTTTCACATTTTTTATCACTAGACCCAAAACTAACCCTAAAACATACCTAATGGTCTTAATTGACCTTATTCAAGACAAAGCATGCTCAAAATACCCACAACAACCTATTGACCAACCTATTCACCATCAGATAATCAAATATTGAGGGTGAGTTGTAGCTGCACCTACACCAATTGGGCAACATTTACCAATCTCCAAATCCACAAAATCCACAATTTTTAGGGCGTGATTGACCCTCTAACCCCACTATCCTCTAAACCCTTAATTTTTTCAAATTTCATGAGGGTTTATTGAAAACCCCATATCCAGACATCATGCAACCTCAAAACCTCTTCCAACACTCTTCATTATACCTGCACAAACTTAATTGACCACCAAATTATGCTGCCCCTTGACTTTACCCACTTTTACTCCCTCAAACCTCTCTTTTTCATTCAAAACCCCTCTATTCCCAATTAGGGCATCATGCCATAACATAATTTGACCTCCCTTGTCCTTGAACACCATTTGAACACATCAAACTCCATAACCTCACCCTATTTCCAACCTATTCTAACTTATTCTCAAGCAATTTCTTCTTTTCACCTCATCTAGCCTTGCTTTTAAGCCCTAAATTCTGAATTTTGAATAGGGGAAACATCAATAATCTCTTCCAATGCCTTTACCAATGCTATTTTCTTATTTGTACTTACATAATTGACTCAAATGACCCCACACTAACTCAAAACTAAAAGCAAGATTACATAATGGGCTATCATGGCCTTATTTGACATTATAATGACTAAAACCACTGAACTAGACCTTCTTCATCAAATGGAGGAACAAGGTGCTCTGCACCAATGATAATACTCTTTTTTTGTGGAATACTCAAATTTCTCAACCGTCATTTGTATGTTTCTCTTTTCCATTGTTTTGCATGCCATCATAAGGGATCAATCTGATTGAACGTAGCTTAGATCAATTCTACGTGTTTGGATGCAAAAGAGGACCATGCCTAGTGTAAACCTATCTATTAGGATGTGTTGGAGCAGTTAGTTTGGCCACACGAATTGCAAAGTGAAAGTTGCAACACTTTGCAACTTTACACTGCTCCCATTCGACACTTTTTCCATCAAGTGAAAACTGGACACCACAGGAAAATGATTTTGAGATAATAAATATAGAGATAGGTTACTATAGAGGGGCCCAACATAATCCTCTAAGCTCAAATAGAGAGGTTGTAAGCATCACAATTTCCAAGTAATAGCCTGTCAAAGTTTTCTTCCCTTTTTCACTTTGGAATCTTAAGGGATCAATCCAATTGAACATAGCTCAGAGCAATTCAATCTGTTTGGGTGTGGAAGAGGACCATGCCTAACGTAAAAATACCTATTCGAACGCATTGGAATAGTTTGTTTGGTCACATGAGTTGTAGAATGAAAGTTGCACCACTTTGCACTACTTGCATTCGACACTTGTTCCATCAAGTGAAAATCTGCCACCACAGAAAAACCACTCCAATATAGCCAAAACCGAGAGAGGATTTTGTAGAGGGGCCCAACATAATCCTATAGGATTAGATGAGAATTTTCTAAGTGTCATGATATATGAGTGACAGCATGCTGAAGTTTGCAACCATTTTAAACTTTGGACACTAAAGGGATCGATCTGATGGAACATAGCTCGGAGAGATTCTGCATGTTTGGGTGTGAAAGAGAACCATGCCTAGAATAAAAATACCTATTCATATACGTTGGAATAATTTCCTTGGTCACACGAGTTGCAGAATGAAAGTTGCACCACTTTGCAACTTTGCATTACTTGCATTGGACACTTTTTCGATCAAGTGAAAATCCACTGCCATAGGAAAATCACTCTGAGATAGCCAAAACCGAGAGATATTTTGTAGAGGGGTCCAACATGATCCTATAGGATCAAACAAGAAGTTTTTAAGCATCATGGTATCCGAGTAACAACATGCTGAAGTTTGCAGTGATTTAGCACTTTGGACTCTTAAGGGATGGATCCAGTTGAACGTACCTCAGAGTGATTCTGCGTGTTTAGGTGCGAAAGAGGACCATGCCCAGCATAAACATACCTATTCAGATGCTTTGGAACAGTCCTCTTGGTCACACAAGTTGCAGAACAAAAGTTGCATAACTTTGCAACTTTGCACTACTTGCATTTGATGCTTTTTCCATCAAGTGAAAATCCGCTGCCATGGGAAAACCACTCTGAGATAACTAAAATTGAGACAGGTTTTTTTAGAGGGGCCTAACGCTATCATATAGGATTAGATGAGAATTATCTAAGCATCATGATATCTGAGTAACAACATGCTAAAGTTTGCAGTCATTTTGCACTTTGGACCCTTAAGGGATTGATCAAGTTGAATGTACCTCAGAGCAATTCTGTGTGTTTGGGTTCGAAAGAGGACCATTCCTAGTGTAAAAAAACCTATTTGGATGCATTGGGATAGTTCACTTGGTCACATGATTTGCAGAGAAAAAGTTGCACCACTTTGTAACTTTGCACTGGTTGCATTTGACAATTTTTCCATCAAGTGAAAATCTACTGCGACAAGAAAAACCACTCTGAGATAGCCAAAACCGAGAGAGGTTTTTATAGAGGGGACCAAACTGATCCTATAGAATTAGACAAGAATTTTCTAAGCATCGTGGTATCTGAGTAATAGCATACTAAACTTTGCAGCCATTTTTCACTTTGGACCCTTAAGGGATCGATCCAATTGTACGTACCTCAGAGTGATTCCGCGTGTTTGGGTGCTAAAGAGCACCATGCTTAGCGTAAACATACCTATTTGGACATGTTGGAATAGTCCGCTTGGTCACACAAGTTGGAAAGCAAAAGTTGCACCACTTTGCAACTTTGCACTGCTTGCATTTGAAATTTTTTTATCAAGTGAAAATCTGCCGCCACGGGAAAACCACTCCAAGATAGCCAAAATCAAGAGAGTTTTTTGTATAGGGGCCCAACACAATCCTATAGGATCAGACGATAAGTTTCTAAAAGTCACGGTATCTGAGTAATATCATGCTGAAGTTTGCAACCATTTAGCACTTTAGACTCTCAAGGGATCAGGTTGAACGTAGCTCAAAGTGATTCCGCATGTTTGGGTGTGAAAGAGGACCATTCCTAGCGTAGAAATACATATTCAGACATGTTGGAACAATCCGCTTGGTCACACGAGTTGCATAATGGAAGATGCACCACTTTGCAACTTTGCACTGCTTGTATTTGACGCTATTTCCATCAAGTTAAAATTTTCTGCCACGGGAAAACCACTTTCAAATAGCCAAAACTGAGAGAGGTTTTTCTAGAGAGGCCCAACATGATCCTACAAGATTAGACGAAAATTTTCTAAGTGAATTGGAATAAGTATTATGGGGTTTGTGTTGCTGCTCCTGTAGATTTTTATGGAAAAGGGCATGAAAAATGAGGTTTCAACCTAGGGTTTGATAAAATATTGCATGTAGAGGTTGGGTGTTTGTCTTTTCAGTTTGTGCAGGTGATTTTAAGAAGGTATGAGGTGGTGGCATGTTCTGATAAGTTTTGGAACCATTCCTTTCAATAAACCCTCTTTATACTAGCATAAAATAAGGGTTCTGGTTTGGCATGGTGGAGTTAGTTTGTTCTGAGACAAATTGCAGATCTAAGGGTTTGGATACATGATAATTGTTTCCCCAACAAGTTCTAGGGGTTTTTGAATGTGTAAAGGTATGTTCCTTTGTAAATTAGGCCTAGTTAGCCTAATGAGGACAGCGAAGAAGGTCATTTTTTATGCACATGTTCCAAGATAGTCACTATTGATTTTGAAGTATGTGTTGTAAATCAATAATAGCTATCTAGATCAGTCATTTTTTTGTCAAGTCATTTGAGAATATCTTCAAAATACCACTTGGAGCCACACTTTTCACTTGGAAATTCATCATAAAACCCTGTAGCAACAACTCCACCCTTGTTGCTTGAATTCCCCTGCATAGATAAACATAAACATGCCTACAACATTCTAAGAATAACTTACTCCACTGATCTAAACTATCAAATTTGGTGGAGTAGTCATTATTGGTTATCTAGACTCTCAAAACCCCAATCTTGAGGGTTTATAAACCGGGTTGAGAAAAATCAATTCAAACTAATGATAAACTCAATGGATACCCTCCTAAATAGATTCAAATGAAAGATAATTCACTATTCTACCTTAAAAAACAAGATTCGAGGACTTAAACTATTGTACAGGCCGTAGAAGTTAATGAACAACCGAAAAAACTCATAAAATCACTAAAATAGGGACTTTATTGATTGTAAATATTCAAGAATACAAAAGATCTTTGGTTTGCTCGACCTTACATGATTTATATCACTTCTCTAATCACCTAATTACCTCTTTGAGACTTTGAATACATTAAATATGACCTTCACATGACCTTTTTCACATTGTTTATATTTCAAAATTTAAATTTTACAAATTTTCCTATTGAAGGCACTTAGAGAACAAGGTGCTACTGTACAAAACATCAACTCCAAAATTACAATATTTGAGTAAATCTCATTAAAAAGCCTTAATTACTTTGTTCTCATAGATATTTTACAATGTCACTCATACATTCAAGATTCTCTTTAAATGTCTACATCATAGGTGCTCATTATGAGGTTAACTTCAATTAAGTAAATTGAGATTCCCTCGCTAAGCTTCACATACTCTTTTATAATGGCTTGATATCAGAATTGAGATCTGTCAAGATCATCAAAATAAGGATGTTGCATTGATTTTTTGGCTGAGATTCTCTTTGATGGCTCAGAAATCAACATTTTTTGCAACGAGAGATCACTCAATTTTTAGTTTACTTACAAATACACAAAGTAAAAGAGAAAAAGAAAGAGCATCCAAAATGGAAATGAAATGAAAATAGATGGAAGGAATTTATAGATAGGCATGCAGGTCTCACAACTTAGTCACTCCTGGTCATACATCTTCACTGGGAATTCTAACATACCTATTGCACACAACACCTCTCATGAATAGAGTAAGTTGAAATTTGAGAAGCTCTTATAATGTCTACATCATAGCTGCTCATGATAAGGTTAACTTCAAATGAATCACTTGAAATTCCCTCACCAATCTTTGCACACACTTTTCTAATGGCTTAAAACCATAATTGAGATTTGTCAAGATCATCAAAATAAGGATGTTGCATTGCTTTTCTGGCTAACATTCTCTTGGATTGCTCATATATCTGCATTTTCTACAAGGGGCCACCAATCACTGTTTAGTAGGTTACTTACAAATAGGCAAAGTAAAAGAAGATGATAGCATTGGAATCAAACAAATTAATGTGCATACAAGTATAAATTAATAAGAACCAATGTGCATATACTTACAAATTAATCCAATGAACCATCTGGGTCTGCTATAATCTTTATTGTGTCAATTATTGCCTCATGGTTAGACTCACAAACCTTCAACAAGGTCTTGTTCAAAGGTCTACCCCCATATTTGGTCAAATGAACATTGGATGCCATGACAAAGTTTGAGTAATGAAGTATCTTAAGATGTGTGTCAAAGTCCTGAAATAGCCAATGTTTAACACTCGAATATGGGTACCTTCTAAGTCATTTTCCAGTAACCACAATTGAGCCTGTAGGGTATTCAATGTTTTCTCCATCTATAACTAGGTCCTCCAATTTATTTTTGGCATCAACACAATGACACAAGTAATAGTATGTTCCCTCTTCATTGTCTTCATCTACAATAACTACATAAACATGCCTTGCATTGATATGTGTAGCAAATCTCTTGAAATTAGTCAACATTACGAATACACTACAAAGTAAGATAACGATATGGAATTTCAACAACTAAGCAAGTAGATATATCACCTAGTTGAAATAGTTGATACGTGGTCAAAGTTGACCAATGATTCCATCTATCTCAGTTCCAATATCGTCGGAGTTAAATATGTGTGAAGTGGGCTAAGATAACTTTTCAACCATTTGTCAACCCACTCCATTGACTCACAATCATTCTAGGCTTGCATTGTACATGAAGAAAAAAAGCATGCCATCTTTCATGTATCGATACTCCATGAACCTACATTTGAGCTAAGGAAAGAGTGTACCTCACTCAATCATGTTAGTGTACAACAGTCCTCATATGGTGCAATGTTAGTATCATCCATCAAGCAAAAAAATATACGAACTGAAGACGTACCTTCATTACCTGGACCCATCAAAGCATTACACCACTCGACAATTGATTTCGCATCTGTCAACTTTGCACTATCTTTATACTTTAACTCTTCTCATGCCAATGCTCTTTTCACACATGATCCTACACCATCATGCTCCCCCTTTCCATCCCGACCTCACAAAAGTTCCACATATGTTGAACACCTGTAATGACATGCATCTTGCACAACCAATAGAACATGTGCGAGTTCTTGAACTATGCTGCACAGTTATCCAACCATATTATATGTTGGTCATATGCTATGCCCCTCTGAGCCAAACCACTGTAGAAAATCTGGAAGAAACCTTGCACAAACTCTAGAGAATGTGTATGATCATCACTAATGTAAAAGTGGTACTCCCTCAATACCTTCCTTTGGTCATATGTACTATCAAATGCATCAATGAATGCTATGTGCACAAGTATTGAAACCTGTGTGGATTTATAATACTGTGACTGCACCTCATGTTGTGGTTGTAGAGTGTAGTTCTCTGCAAAGTCAACCACTGATACTGTGTTGCCAACTAGAAAGGTGTCCTTGCATAGCTTGAATTGTGTGTCCAACCATTGGGCTCTATGGGTATGCATTGCATACTTAGATAGTATATTATCACAAAACATGGACACAAACTAGTACACTGGAAACTTCTCAATAATCAAATCACAACTTTTTTCTTGAGATCCATCTTTTGTAGCATATGCCACTATTTTATACTTCCCGAACTCTACTAGTTTTTGTCCCACCTCATCTGTGCTTTCCATATGTTAACATATTGGCATATGCTAGAAGCCACCACAATGCTCACATGAACCATCCAAGCATGTTGTCCTATAGAATATCTCGCCATCCTCTATTTCACATAAAAAAATTTATAAAAAATCTCTTGAAGATTTTGGTGGGACTTCTATGCCACAATCCTACAAAACATCATTAGTATGCAAATCTAAACATATAGAACGATAAACATCATAATGGTTAAAGAATTCAATATGTAGTCTACAACAACAAGTAGTGCATGTGTGATTTATCTTGACATAAAAATGTTTAACCATTTAAAAAAATCTTTGAGAAGTACTGATTTGAGGATAATCATTTTCAAATTTACGAAAAAATTGGGTTTGAGTCATATCAAAAAAATGCTTTGGATGTTGCTCACGATTCCGACAACCGATTCTCCTTCTTACCACATCCCTTTGATTTGGATATGGCCTTGTGTTATTCTTCCAATAATCTTCAATTAGTGTTCTCAAGGCTTTGACAACTTCTTTATCTTTTTGTGACAATCTCCCCGAGAATGCCCATTATTCATTTGAATCAGTGCCCTCAATTCTTTGCCACCTTTCAATGGCTCTTGATAAAGTTTTTCTACTAATTCTCATTTGTTCACTCATCTTTCTAATGATACGAGCTCTCTCTATTTTTGAAAACTTACCAAAGTTAATGTAATGACACGTCGGGTGACATTACTATCATTTGAGCGTGAGGTCTTACCCACACTCTCATAAGCATCCATTAGATTCTTCACAATAGTGTCTTCACTCGATGCATTCGATGTTCTCAACCGAACATTCTTCATGATGTTCCTATACTTGACACCTCGCATCATTTCAAGAAATAGTTGACATCTTGCGGTCTCATTTAGCCTTTCAAAGAAGAATTTTTAAATCTTATCAGCATATCTTCTACAAGTGCATGTTGAAATCTTACCTTCCATGTGCTGCAAAATCTCATCATCAATATTAATCAAATACTTTAGCTTTCTATGCAAAATTATAGGTGGTGTTCTCCTAGGTACATACATCTCAACATTAGGAATTTCATCAATACTTACTTGAGGTGGGCTAGATTGCATACCTTCGATCAAGGGTGGAGAAGAAGACATACCGTGAGGTTCACATGGGGATGATGGCATACCTTCTTTGTCAAATCTGAGTGATGATGTACTCTCAACTTGAGATGTGTTGGGTGGTGTCCAACAATATTCACTTGCGGTAGATGGTGTCCCTCCATATTCACTTGCAGTAGATGGTGTCCATCCATGTTCACTTGTGGGAGATGGTGTCCCTCCATATTCTCTTATGCTTAATGGTGTCCCTTCATATTCACTTGCCATAGAGGGTGTGTCTCCAACTACGGTATCTGAATCTCTCTTACCACGATGCTTTCGCATTTGTGCCTTTTGTGCTGCCAATCCATTTTCTCTTTTTGATGGTTGAGGTTCATCTTCGATTGGCTTATTTTCATCAATCATTTCCAATTTCTTCTTTTCATGGTATGCTGCCACCCGAACTCTCTCCTTTTCTTTGAAGGTTTCGTTCTCTTCGTCTATTATTTTCCTCTTTGTCTTTTTCTTTGGCATGGCAGATATATTTATCTGTAGCATGGTAATGATATGAATATTAGTTCCTAAAAAATGTATTCAGTCAAGTTAATCAAAATATATGCCATTCAAGGCTTCATAAAGAATACTTATTGTGGACACCTAAATTTGACCCTTTACACAAGGTCAAATTTATCAGTTTCATTAATCTGATTCATTCCCTTCATCAAACGTTTATTAAATTATTTATTTAATTAATGTTCTCCTTTCCCCTAATGCTCCTAAGGTATTTAATTCAATTAATTAATACTTTATGCATTGGCCCACTTCATCTCTAAATTAAATAAGTGCAATCAATTTATTTAATTTAGTCAATTATCTTTTTCTATTTTTAATTCATTATTTCTCTCGCATTGTCCTATCCTTCATAACCCTTTCACTAATCTAGATTAATTTAATTAATCCTTCATTAAGATGTGCATATCCTTAATTTGGATTAATGTCACATCCTCCAAATCTAGCCATTTGCCTCTAATCATCATTAATTAGCCTAATCACCTATTTGCACAATCCTAATCCTAATCACTTACCCTTTCTAACATGTCCTTAGGTTAACCTTTCTTGGTACTTACCTTTTTTGGGTTGACCTCTTCCCCATGTGAATTAAAAATTCACACTTATTCCCCCCATGCATTTGTCTTCCCCATGACACCTCATGTGTCACATCGTACCCAAAGGACAAAGACCTCTTTTAGAGGAATCTTATTTTACCCTTTGGTCTCTTCCAAAAAGTAAATTAAAAATTTACTTTTATTCCTCCAAGGCCATCTCCAATCCCCACGTTGACAAGGGTAGACTTTCTAAAAGTCCTCACTTGTCACGTTCAACCCCACTTGGGGACAAGGGATTACTTTTTGTGGAGATCCTCTCTCATCCCAAGGTACTTGCAGGTAATTTGGGACCACATGGCCTTTTCAAACCTCACTTGTACCCTTTTCCATCTCATCATCCCCTTTGGAACCTCACCCTCCACATGTCAAGATGTGAGGGCTTGTGAGTCCTCAACTCACCACAACCCTCCATCTTGGCCATGGTGGCTTAATCTTGACTGTTAAATTCTCTAGAGAATTCAACTTATTCTATAAATAGCCCCCTCTACTCATTGATTGAGTTAGTTGATGCATTCATTGTCAAACTTATGCTCACAAGCCATTTAGCCATTGTTATTGCAACTCTCTTGTATTTTGCATTTTGCATCCTAGCCATTATTGCATCCATCCACCCTCATTTATCACCCAACTACCATTTCCATCCAAAGAATATCATCCAAGGAGCACACATCTAAAACATCATCAAGGGCCAATCAAGGATCAACACAAGCAAAAGGTATATCTACTTTATTATTTTATCTTTCCTTTGTTTGCGTTTAATTCAGCCCAATCTTGAGGTGGTTTAGTGTTGTTTTTTATCTTGCATTTCTCTAGTTAGTTTTGCATATTAGGGGATAAAAAATTTCACTACACACATTTTTGGCATGCTCGGTGGGACCCACATCACGGGTCCTTTGTTTTAACATTTTTTGTTGTTTAAAATTTTGCAGATTCTGACATAGAGGGGTGACTTTGCCCACTTTTTTGGTGGCCCTGACCTAAGTTCAGGTGGCCTTTCCCACAAAGGGTGGCCGTGTCCAAACATCAGAATGTTTCTACTATTATTTTCATTATTGTTGGTCACTATTTGTCTGCATATTCACAAAAGACCGACCTTGCCTAGGAGGGGTGGCCTTGCCCAAAAAACATATTGTTTCTGATCACTGTTTGTCTGCAGGTTCACAGAAGACCGACCTTTCCCAGGAGGGGTGGCCTTGCTCAAACAACAAGTTATTTTTGCTATTATTTTCATTTTTTTTATCACTATTTGTCTATAGGTTCACAAAAGACCGACCTTGCCTAGGAGGGGCGGCCTTGCTCAAACAACACACTATTTTTGTTGTTATTTTTATTCTTTCTAATCACTGTTTGTCTACAGGTTCATAGAAGACCAAACTTACCTAGGAGGGGTGGCCTTGCCCAAACAACAGATTGTTTATGCTATTATTTTCATTGTTTATGATCACTATTTGTCTACAGGTTAACAGAAGACCGACCTTGCACAAGAGGGGTGGCCTTGCCCAAACAACACACTATTTCTGCTGTTATTTTCATTGTTTCTGATCATTGTTTGTCTGGAGGTTCACAAAAGATAAACCTTGCCTAGGAGGGGGAGCCTTGCCCAAACAATAAACTGTTTTTGTTGTTATTTTCATTGTTTCTGATCACTGTTTGTCTGGAGGTTCACAAAAGACCGACCTTGCCCAGGAGGGGCAGCCTTGGCCAAATAGCAAACTATTTCTGATGTTATTTTCATTGTTTGTCTATAGGTTCACAGAAGACCAACCTTGCCCATGAGGGGAGGCCTTGCCCAAACATCACACTGTTTGACTACAAGTTCATAGAAGACTAACCTTGCCCAAGAGGGCTGGCCTTGCCCAAACAACACACTGTTTCTGCTGTTATTTTCATTATTTATGATCACTATTTGTCTGCAAGTTCATAGAAGACTGACCTTACCAAGTAGGGGCAACCTTGCCCAAAACATAGAGGTGGCCACACCTAACAAAAATAATCTTCTTGTCAAAGATAGAAAAAAACTACTGAAAAGTGTGTTGCAGGTGGAGAAATTGTATTTAATTGGTTTTATACTTTCATTTCTTTAAACTAGGAACATAGTTTAATTAAAGGGTCAATTTACATCTACTTGATGTGCTTGTGATTGGGTTGTTGATGTATTTTCTCCCCTTGCACCTCTTTGGCGATCTTGGGTGACGATAAATCGCAACTCACTCTTGTCTAGTCTACCTAGAAGATTCTAGTGTGTCAAACCTCTCCCCTTACGTTTCATGCGAGCCTGGGGACTAGCCAAGTTGTCTAGTGTCTTCTTCCTTTAGTGGGACCTACCTGGGATTTCATCATTCGGGGGATAATCCCAACCACATGTTATCGACGGGGTATATAAAGTGGGAGAGCGAAAGTTTTACCTCAATCCATTCATGTCATTTCTGGCGGAGCATCAAAGCTAGGGTGATACCTAGACAAGATGTGAAGAGTTGCTCCAAGCTCCCAATCTCTTGTTGGTTGTTCCTGACTCACGCTCGTAGATGAGCTCATGCTCATGGTTGTGCCCCAAGTACCATGCGTATATTGGGGACACCCTTAGTAAACTTGTTAAGCCTAGATAGAAGAACTGTGTTGACCATACCCTTAACACTAGAACTAGGCTTGTGTTGTTTGAACTATTCTCTTGTGCAAAACTAGTACTTAATTAGTTTTGGCCTTCTACTTGTCATTTTCATCCTTTTCCATCACTATTTTTGACAAAGTTAGGTTCAAATAAGTTTGTAGAGGTGACCTTTCCCACCATTTAGGTGTCCCTGACCTATGTTTGGGTGGCCTTCACCTAAAGGGGCAGCCCTGCCCCCTACCTTAACTGTTGTTTTCCTTGCTTAAGTCAAAGTTTTTCCTATTTTTCCCTATTTGGGCAGCCCTGACCTAATTTTGGGTGGCCTTACCCTAAAGGGGTGGCCCTAACCTTCCAAACAACCTTTTTAACCTTCATTCACTTGCCCTTACCTTATTCTGGGAATCTATTTTCTAGTTTTGAGTGTTTCTCCCTCGTCCAGGGTACCCGTTAAGCTATTTCAACCATTCGTTCATCCATTTCAATTATCCATTTGCCTATTTTGAGCACCTTTCTCCTTTCTCACCCAATTGTTCGCTAGTTCTGGCAAGCTTTTCACTTGTTCTAAGAACTCATTTTCTCATTTTGAGTGTTGTTTCATAGCCTCCTACATCTATTCACGCATTTTGAGTGGTCTTTTTCTTGTTTTGCAAATCCAATTACCCATTCTGGAAGTCCGTTTATCAATAGTGTTTAACCAATTTTCAGTCTAAGTAGAAAATGGGACATGTTTAGGAAACCTTGACCTATTTGGGCGGCCTTGCCCAGGAGGGGCAGCCTTGTCCAAAAGTTTGGGCAACCCTGACCTAAAACTGCACCTATTTCTGAAATTGATCCAAAACACCATCCTCTCACGATTTCTGAAAGGCCCGTTGACTGCCCAACTGTTTGCATAGCTCGTTCGTCTGCATTACAATCCATTTGCATTGTAATCTGAATCATATAGGTTACACATCCATCATCCCTGTATCAATCAAAATCCTCTGAACTTCATTTGAGGTCATTATCCAAATTGACCTAGGTGCTTGAACTTGATCATCATCATTGAACAACCACTTAGGATCACTATCCATCCTAAGTCAATCATCATCCTCTGCCCTATCAATCCCCTTCCATCTCAAGGTGGATTCAACACTATGATCATCGGTTCATCCTTCCACTTGATCAATCAACACCTTACGTCACCAAGGGTTATCTCTGAACCCAGTTTGGAAACCCTTCCTATCATCCAATCAATCGATCTCCTATTTGATTTCATCCAATCCTATCAATCGTTTTATTGATGAAATCTAATCAAATCCAATCCAATCCAATCCTTATGAAATCATCCAATTAATGGATACATCATCAATTGAAAAATCATCCTATCAGTCAATCCAACATCCAATCCAATCCAACAATGTTTATCCAATCCAAATCAATCAATCTAAATCATCAACTAGATCATCATTTAGAAGCTTAGTTGCATCTTAGATCACTTAGTTGTTTTGTACATTCATGCCTATTCAAACCTATTCACAAATGAAAAAGAAAATGGTAGACCAACAAACCCAAGGTTCCCAACCAAATATCCCACAAGATCCCAATAATGTTCAGAGCAATCTGCAAGATCCCATAATGGCGCCTCATCCCAATTGAACATCGACATCCAAAATTCCACACCACCCAGTGATGAGAACATGGTCAACCAACTCGAACTCACCATCAATGAATACCTCAATGACCCTATTAATGTTGCAGATGAAAAATCATCTCTTAAATGAATGTGGAGATAAAATTCTGGCCACCTTTCTTATGAGAGGAGTCAAGCCACCATCTGACTTTGATACATCACAATATGTTGCCGCCCACATTCTTCCCACATATACCAATCCACAAACATCTTAAAATGTCCCTACGAATTCATATATCCCCGAAGGTGCACCCACAGATAACTAGTATAACCCAGAGTTTGGCAATGTTGTAATACACAAAGTCGCTAGCTATCCCCGTCTCCCAACTACAGCCTCGGTAGCACAACCCGAACTCCACAATCTGTATGCTTATGACATGCCTTCCTACATCCCGTCTACTCCACCGCTTCCACCTATCAACACTGGGGTCACACCTACCATTGCTTTAATTCCACCTCCAGGTTCTACACCCGCTAACAATTTATCACAACCCACCTTCCAAGAACCTCCTATCAATCCCCACCAACACACTACTATGGTTGTTGCTTCATCTCTACCATCTCATCAACAACCACCTCAGTAAAACATTTCCATCCCACAACAAAATTTCTTGACTCACATGCAACCGCCACATCAAATAATACAAGCAGCAACCCAGCAATGACAACCGCTGCATGGCACTTCTGTGGTCATCCCCCAACAACAACACATTTCATCTTACCCCTCTCACCAACAATAGCCGCAAAAGTGACCCCCACAACAACATATACATATCCCTACACAAACCCACAACAATCCACTTACAAAATATCTCTACCATCCATCCAATACATACATTGCTTCATCCCACCTCAATGTGAATCCTCATCAAAATTCTCAAAACCAAACACAGACCCAACCACCTCCTTACACCAATCCTCTGCAGTCATAGTATCATCCCTACCAACAGCCATCAAATCCACCCCCATATGTTATGTAGCAGCCCATCATTGCATAATAATACCAATCTTATCCACACTATCGTCAGCAACAACAAACCTACTAGCAGGGTGCACCTTTCATCTCCTATTATCAACAACCATCATCACATCAACAAGGGGGTCCCATTCCTTTGTATTACCAAAATCATATGCAACGGCAAGGAACTTCGTCCACTTCTTACTATCAGTAGTGGCCACCTTACCAACAAGTGGTTTCTACTCATCATAATCCATCATCATCTTATACACCTTCTTATATCAAATAGAATCAACAAATGCATTTGTATTCATCTCAACCTGCCTATGATCCAACCGCGGTGGGGCCATTCTCATCATACCCATAATACTATCCATACAATCATCCCACTCTGACTCCTACAACACCTATCAATAAGGACTTGGAAGAGGTTAAAGAGGCATTGAAAGATCTACATGCCGGAATGGGTAAATAGGCATTCAAGTTTGAGGACATTTGTCCTTATCCTTTTGATCCCTCCATGTCTTTGGTTCCTTTTCCCAAGCATTTTGAGATACTGAAATTCGATAAATATAAGGGAACCAAGTACCCCAGAGCCCATATGCAAGAATTGTATGCCCATTTCCAAGAGGTAATGCATAATGACAAATATCTTATCTGACTATTCCCTAAGAGTCTATAGGGGGTTGTCCTTAACTAGTTTATGGGCCTTGAAAAACGATTTATCACAATATTTGCACAACTATCTAAGCAATTTGTCTCCCACTTCTCTTTCAATCTAGAGAAGGAAATTGACATGCTTGATCTCCTAAAGGAAAAATAACATGATGGGGAGACATTCACTAGCTATGTGCAAAGATGGCATGCCTTAGCTAGTCGAATGAAATCCCCACTGGCAGAAAAGGACATGGTCACATTGTTCATAAAAAATTCTCATCCGGACATGGCTCACAATTTTTGGCTACACTGAATCACCACCTTCATGACACTCATCGAGAAGGGTCCCATCCAGGAACAAGCCCTTGTTACTAGAGGGAAAGTCAAACTTTTCAATTCTGATAAAGAGAAATCCTTTGGGGATAAGCCTCCATATTGGAATAAAAATAAAAATGTTGTCAATGATGGTTTCACTGACAACAAACATGTTCAGGTGGCCACCACTTCATAAAATTATCCTCAACAACAAAAACAATCAATATCAAATGCCATATCCATGCCCCAAGGAGCACCTCGACAACAATCAAACCAAAACAACCAAGGGGGAATAAACAACAATTTACTCAATTGGGAGAACCCCTTAGCGTTGTGTTCAACAAACTTTTGCAAGCCAACTACCCGATTACTTATCCTATCACCGAGCCCCTTGATGAGTCCAAGCCCAAGCCGACTTGGTTCAAAGAGAATAAGTATTGTGACTTCCACAAGATCAAAGGGCACACATTGGATAAGTGTCAAGGACTAAAAACCCATGTTCAAGGTCTAATAGATTGGGGTGAGATTCATGTGGATGCTAACATGAAATCTTCACCCAATGCTTAGCTCCAATATACCAAAATACTTTTCACAAGCACAATCAAGGTCCCAATACATTCAATTCCAATCCTGGCCCTAGCAGCAACAACAACAATAATCAAAATAACAACACAAATAATATCAGCTATAAAAATATGCCATACAAATACCAAGGTGTGGTCACATACGTTGAACAAGTGGAGCCACGTGTATCCATGATACATGTCAAAGGAAAATATCCACAATCTGTTGTTACCGCCCCTCGAAATTGCATCATGGTCCCAGCTGCTCCTTCATCCACCCAACCACCATCCGTCAGTTCACAATACAACATCCTTGACCACTTGGGCAAGACTTCAGCTCAGATTTCTATCCTAGATTTTCTTAGGTCTTCCCTCGTGCATCAGGACATCTTGAATAAATCCTTACAAAAAACCCAAGTCCCTAATGATATCGATCCCACATAGTTTCAAGAATTGGTAGGAAATCTATCCACAACCTACCAATTAGGCTTCAGTCAAAAGGACATGCCACGCCTTGACTCAAGCCAGAATCATCCCCTCCACCTTGAGGCTGGGGTGAATTGTCAAAAAGTGCAAAGGGTATTGGTAGATAATGGTTCGGCCCTAAATATTTGTACGTTAAAGTTTATACAATTGGTGGGATACACCTAGGGTGACCTAAATAATCAGGTTATAACCATTAAAGCATATGACAATGCAGAAAGAGACTTTGAGGGCACTATCTGTCTTCCTATTTAGGTGGCTCCCATTGTACAGTATACTATGTGTCATGTTCTACACCGAGAACTTCCATATAACATCCTTCTTGGCCAACCATGGATTCACTCTATGCAAGTCATCCCATGAACCTACCATCAATGTTTGAAGTTCCCATTTGAATGAATGGAAGTAACCATACAGGATGACCCTCAACCATTTGAATATTTCCATGCCCTAGAGGCCTCCTTTCCGCATTCCCACTATTTCCTTGGAGTCAAAATGGGGGCATTTCAAACATATGATTCTCATCCATCCACCAATACACTAAAAATCACATCATCCACTCCTTCATCCACGCCATCATCTGCACCTGGTTCCACCATCACCAAGGTCCATATCATCGACAAAAGACGTGGCGAATATGAAATGTGTACTACACTAAATGTGGCAACCATTCTACCCTCACCATGAACATATGGGAAACCATCTCCATCAATTCCAAAAGAAGAAGAAAATACACACACTCACTTCCAAGAATATGCGCTCGACAACATTCAACGATTTGGGTTCCCTTCAGGATCAAATGGAAGCTAACATCAGCCAATGGGTTTAAAGACAAGAACTTGAGCCACCATTTCCCCTCATAGAATACTTCTAGGAAGTTTATCCACATGCCTCCAAGCTGATTGAAAAGTGCAATTACCAAGGCGGAGGTCTTGGTGTGGAAGAACAAGGAAAACACCAGCCCATTAAAGCAACTACCATCCGGCCATGAAATTTGGGCTTAGGTTATGATACTAAAAAGAAAGGTCCTATGACATCCTCTAGAACTTCTAACAATGTTAGTGTTGATGATGGTTTCCTCAAAGACATACCAGAGGAAGAATCCATTATACATGCATATGATGATTTGGATCATGTTGACCTCCCTGCCATGCTTGAATGTTCATCTGTTTGTACCATAACCTTATCCCTCAAACATCCCGAACTCATAGATTATGACCTACAAGATACCACACCTCCCAACACATTTCCATGAGTGGATCAGTACGTGAATCTCATGGGATTGGGGGAAGATGAACGCCCTAGTCGCAAAAACAAAAAGAAACAAAATAAAAAAGGGTCACCTAGTGAAAACCTCCCTGAGGCACTTTGTGACTTAGAAATAGTAAAAACAAAGGGCATATCTAATAGTGAAAACCTCGAAGAGGCACTAGAACATGGGGATGTTCATCTTCCCCTTATTGAAACTCACTTATTTGGTCGATCATCTATCCCGATCGAAGAGACACAAGCTATAAACCTGGGATTAGAAGAGAACCCAAAAATCACTTATGTGCCTAAGGCACTATCAGAAGAAGAAAGTTCTACCATCATCAATCTCTTGAAAGAAGGAATCATCAATTTTTTTTTGGACATACTCAGATATGCTCGGTCTTGATCTAGCTTTGGTGGTACACCACCTAGATGTCTGTCTTGATGCAAAACCTGTCAAAAAGAAGCTCAAAAAAATGCACCCTCAAGTAGCCCTCCTCATGAAGAAAGAATTGGAAAAGTTGTTAGAAGAAGGGTTTATCAGATCGATCGACTATTCTGACTGGATCTCTAATATAGTCCCAGTTGTTAAGCCTACTGGAGACATAAGGATTTCTATAGAGTTCTGAGATCTCAACAAAGCATGCCTGAAAGATGATTTCCCCTACCAAATATTGATATGCTAGTCGACCACACTGCAAGACACGAGATGTTGTCCCTCATGGATTATTTCTCTGGCTATAACCAAATCAATATTGTCACTAAGGACCAACACAAGACCGCCTTCACAATACCCTAGGGTACATTTTGCTATAATGTCATGCCCTTCGGCCTTAAAAATGCAGGGGCCACATACCAATAGGCTATGACAATTATCTTCCATGAACTTATCCACATAATCATGGAAGACTATGTTGGTGATCTCTTAGGCAAATTGAGAATAAGAGAAGAGCAACCAAACATCCTCAAAAAGATTTTTGATCGCCTAGAATAGTATAAATTACGCCTCAATCCAAAGAAATGTGTGTTCGGTGTCACAGCCGACAAAATCTTGGGGTTTATCATCTCCCGAAGAGGAATTGAGGTTGATCCCACTAAGGTTAAGGCCATCAAGGAAATTCCTCTGCCCCATAATCTGAAGCAGCTACAAAGTTTACAAGGTAAGCTCCAGTCCATCCGTAGATTCATTGCTCAACTTGCCGATAAAAGTCAGTCATTCGCACACCTCCTCAAGAAAGACACTCAGTTCAAATGGAGCCCATAATGTCATCTTGGTTTTGATCAGATTAAGGAATACTTGGCTCACCCCCTTTTCTCATGCCACCTATCCCAGGAAAACCCCTTCTCCTCTATATTTCAGATACTTCCATGGCACTGGGGGCATTATTAGCACAACATGATGAATCCTCCAAAGAATGAGCAGTTTACTACATCAATGAGACTTTGTTCGGTTATGAGCTCAATTATTCTCCAATGGAATTGGCCTGCCTAGTTGTCATCTTTAGCTCCCAAAAATTCAAACATTACATGTTTAGCCATCTGGTTAAGCTAATCTCCAAAATTGATCCGCTAAAATATTTTTTATCAATAACAACATTGACAGGTCGCATGGTTAAATGGGTTATGCTACTTAGTGAATTTAACATAGAGTACGTAGATCACAAAGCAATCAAAGGGCGGGTTATTGTAGATCAATTAGCAGATGCTCCACTAGTCAATGTCTATCCTTTAGAGATAGAGTTTCCAGATGAAGGGGTCTTTGCAGTATCATAAGCTACCACATGGATGTTGTATTTTGATGGATCCCACACTAACAATGGATTCGGTGTAGGAGTAATGCTCATCACCCCCAAGGTGACTTTATACCCAAATCATTCGGATTGGCTTTTCCTTGCACCAACAATATTGCTGAGTATGAGGCTCTCCTCATAGGCCTTAGGATTTTCGTTCAATGGTGCATCTCACACTTGCACATCTTCGGTGATTCCCAACTAGTGATCAAGCAAGTTAATGATGAATTCCTCATAAAATATGACAAGCTATTACCCTACAAGTGCATAGTGGATGATTTCAATAAATATTTCATCTCCATCTAGTTCGACCAAATCCCCAGGATACAAAATAAAGCAGCTAATGTCATAGCCACTATTGGTTCCCTTTTGGATATGCCTAGAGATCGTATTGAATGCGAGTTCCTAGTAGAACAACTGTTAATCCCCGCATACGACATCCCTATGATCAAAATGGTCTGTGACATTGTAGGCCCTGAATCCCCTTGGTACCAAGATATTTACACTTATCTTCGTGACACTACCCTACCATCTGACCTCACAAGAAACCAATTTCAATCGTTTATCCAATGTACCGCTTGCTACACCATTATCGATGATACACTTTATCGATGTGGGTATGATGAAACTCTCCTTCCAAGTTTTAATGAAACTGAAGCCCATGTTGCATTAGCAGAGGTGCATAGTGGTATTTGTGGGGACTATTCTAATGGTATGGCCTTAGCCAAAAGGATTCTAAGAGAAGGGTATTACTGGCCTACGATGGAACATGATGCCTACGAGTTTGTCAAAAAAATTCTTCCCTGTCAGCAAAATGCAGATTTGATTCATGCCTCGGCACAAGAGTTACAGCCTATCACGACACCTTGGTCATTTTCACAATGCGGTTTTGATTTGGTTGGAAAGATCTACCCTCCATCCTTTGGTGGTCACACTTTCATTATCATAGCCACTGAATACTTCACCAAGTGGTTGGAAGCCATACCACTCACTCAAATCACCGGTGTTCAGATCTCTAAGTTCATCCTCTACCATATCCTTTGTAGGTATGGAATCCCCTCCGCCATCATCACTGATAATAGAAATCCATTCAAGAATAAGTGCATGAAATTCCTATGTGAAACGTATCATATCCAACATCTTTGGTCTACCCCCTATTACCCCGAGGGTAATGGACAAGCAGAGGTGACCAATAAAACATTGATTAAAATCATTAAGAAGATGGTCAATAGCACTGGTCTAGATTGGCACCTCCATCTACATCTTACCCTTTCGGCCTACTGCACGTCCATTTGTACCCCCATCGGCACTACTCCATACTCCCTTGTCTATGGTATTGAAGCCATCTTTCTAGTTGAATTTGAAATCCCCTCCCTCTGAATATTAGTCAAGAATCTCATCACAAACAAAGACACCAGAGTGGAATGACTCACACAATTAGAATTGTTGGATGAAAATTGGGTCAAGGCTTAACCACCGGCTCAAAAGAAGCTACAATAAGAAAGTATGCCCTCATCAATTCAATGTTGGTGACTTAATTTTCAAAGAAAAACAACGAAATGAGCAAGATTGAGATAAGAAGGGAAAATTTGAAGCTAATTGGTTAGGCCCTTATGTTATCACCACCAAATATGGTTCTGGAGAATATAGGCTATCTACCCCTAAAGGAGAGACCCTAGAATAACCCATCAACATCATGCATCTCAATAAATTCTATCCTTAGGTCAGCTGCGGTATCCATCCTGGTGACATCTCAAAAAATACAAAAAAAGTAAAAAATCACAAAAATTCAAAAAAAAATCAGAAAAATCCAAAAAAGAAATAATGTGTCCTATGGTGAAAACCACCCCTACATGGCACCTTGGATACGTATGATTAGTGAAAACCTGGAAACATGTGCATTTCGTATAGGGCTTAATCATTATCTACCTCATATCCTCATCACTTTATGCTTTATCCATTCATATCTCAATAGCCCTATCATCCTCTCATCCGCTTGGATCCCTTGGTCACTTGGTATATTTCTGGTTGAGCATTGAACAAATATCATACTCTATCCAACTTCTTGAGCTTCTATCCTAATCTGAGCTTGTGTGTCACCTCGACACTTTAATCATCTCCATTTAGGATCATTCATCATGTTTGTCTCCATCTAGATCCCATTCCATCTTTGGCGAACTATGTTTCCCCTACACTTTCATGTAGGCAAGGCCGATCATTTGACCCACCCCAGGGGCTTTATTTTGTCTATCCTTGTTTTTCCATCGTTCGTGAACTACATTGCCCCTACGCTTTCACTTAGGCAAGGCGGATCACTTGATCTGCCCCCGGGGCACTTTGTACTCCATCATCTGTCCCCATTTTTCCACTTTTTTATCTTAACCATCATTAGTCTTTCATCCTTTTTCAACTATGTTGCCCCTGCACTTGCACGTAGGCAAGGATGATCATTTGATCTGCCCCCAAGGATTTTCTTTGCTTCTCTTTACTTTTTTTTCTTTTGTGGTCAGTCTATCTGATCATTGTCTCCCATCATTTGTCTTCATCGTCCTCTTTTTGCTTTTATCATGGTCTTTTCTTGAACTACGAGGGCTCTGCGCTTTGATGTAGGCAAGGTTGATCTTTGATCAACCCTCGAGCCCCTAGGTATTTAGGGTGAGTTAGTCTTGCATCATGTTTTCAAGGTATGTCCTTATCTCATTGGTACCTCGCAAATGGAATCCATTTGTATCACAAGATTTAATCAGTTTTTGAATAATCTTGCATCATTAATCGATCATTTAGTTTAGTATCCATCTCTGGTCTCAACAAGATGTATCCTTCCTAATAGACCGCATCAACCCCATCCATCATCTTGATCCTATGGAAAAGGATGTTTTAAAATTGATTGCACTCTTTTGATGCTTTTGGTTTTTGTTTATCATTTGAGCTCCCTATCATAACTCAACAAGGTGGTCATAATCTCTCATATTATGATGTATTTTGACTCATTTACATAGGGGCATATCTTGATTTTCTCTTGCTTTTTGTTTTCCTAGTTGTCCTGCGTAGTACACACCAAGACCCCTGAGGTCTTGTGTTACGCTGGGACATCCTTATGTGCTTGTGGTTATCCCAATACCTAGCCCGACCAAAGTCATTCATGACTTTGGGGAGTTGGGATAGCCTTCTTTTTTGTTGTGTTTGTTTATGCATTAGACACTAATCCACCTTGGTTCTACATACCATGGCACCTAGTGTCTTGTGCTATAGCAAACATTAGTGCTCCAAGGATGATAACTTGCATTCATGCATCCTTCCTCCCTTCTTCTCCCCTAACTTAGGATTTTGGATTGTGCAAACGGTGATTCCCTCCACCTTCTTCTTTCTTCTCAGGAGTCCTATGGTTCATTCCAGGTGTGGTCACACACCCATCACCTTCTTCACTTCCATCATTATGCAAGCCCCTATTTACATTTAGGATCACATTATATAATAGCATTCTCATTTTATGTTCCTTATAATGCATTACATTTTGAGTTGTGTGGGTTAATTTTCATTAATTATTCTATGCATCTTAACATTCATTCATTAGCATATTCTTATCATTAGGTTCATTACCACATTCACCATCATAACAATAATCATAACATCCACAAAAGCAAATTCATTAGACATCATGTGTTCCTAATTAACCATCTCATTTTACATATCACATCATTCATTACCTCCTGCATCATAGAACTTAGACATCATACACATAGAAATAATCATCACAATCATATCTTTCATTATAAACGCATCATAATCATACATCCATATAGATAAACATACAAATATGAATATATAAATCATCCATCGCATAAGCATCATATTATGTCAATAAGGGCTCTCGCATAACATATCCAAAATCCAAAAAATATAATATCCATTATGATATCCATAATAATGTCCATCATAATAAAAACCACATATATACCATCTATCACCAAAAATAAAGTAAAAGTACACAGCTATGGATCTACTCTAATATGTGTTACTTTGTATTGTATCCCATCCTGCACTTGTCAATGGCCGAGATCTTGTCCATCTGGTCTAAACCATGAGCTTCCCACATCTTATCTTTGTGGTGACTCGGGCACTGACCCTCTATGAGGGGGGTCATCTGAGAACCACTGAATCCTTGGGTCTTTGTCCCTAGTGTCTAGGATAGCATGGGCGTCTGAGGAGCCCATCGCTCAAAGTGAAATGTATGCTGCAACAAATCTCGAACTGTCTGTTGATAAGTGATCATCTAGAAGGATGCCT
This sequence comes from Sequoiadendron giganteum, assembly GCA_007115665.2. NCBI lineage: Eukaryota > Viridiplantae > Streptophyta > Pinopsida > Cupressales > Cupressaceae > Sequoiadendron > Sequoiadendron giganteum. The sequence continues at coordinate 508,090,411 of CM021104.1, read as the reverse complement.
CTCTCATGTACTCATCTCTTTCTACCACATGACCCTAGATAATGTTCCACTCCTACCTATATCCGTCTTGATCTTAGATAAGGACTCTCCCCTCCTCTACCCATGGCCCCTGTGTCTGCCCCTGTGCCGCACCTCTCTCCATAACCTATCTTTGTACCACTATTGCATCCCTCTCCTCCCGTAGTGCCTACATCTGTGTCTAAAAGGCCTCCCTCTCTACCTCCATCCCCTACATTTGAATCCTCATAGTATCCTCCCTTCTCCTGCATCTATGTCTATAGGGCCTCCCTCTCTATCTCCCTTGCCTATACATGAGCCTGCATTCTCTCCTCTCTCTCCTGCATCAATCCCATATTTCCCATTGTCTCCTCTGCCACCTCCACTCTCTCTCAAATCTCATCCCACTCTTGTCTCAACTCCCTCTGCTCTCTTAGCAGTCCCTCTACCTACCTCCTCAAGTCCTCCATATCTCTCTCTACCTCTACCAAAGCCTTTGTCGATATCTTCTCTAACCCTCCTCCAGCCTCTCGTTGACCCCGTTCTTGCAATATCTCTACAGTAGCCTCTAGTCGGTCCCTCTCCCATCTCACTAAATCTCTTGACTAAGACTCCCTCACCACCTTTACCTATACTCTGTCTCAGTCCCCAGTCATCCTGTCTAGCTCACTGCGTAAGACATCTCTCTCCCTCTTTAGATCCTATACCTATCAAGTCAGGTGGTCCATGATAAAGCCATACTCCCTCTGTCTTGTGGCCTCTAATTTGATCACCTCTTCCTAAAAACTCCTCCCCTCGGCCTCGAGTTTGACAGCCTTTGCCTCTAGTCTCCTCCTCGCTGCCTCTGAGTCTCTCAACCTCTACTCGGCGATATGTAATCTCACCTCCCCTCCTCTTAATCATGTGACCAAATCCTCTACCTTTGATGGCATCATCATAAAGGAAATAATATGATGTATCTTTCTATCCATCACCTCTGCTCCACCCTCATCCCTTGTATACATCGCCTTAGCATCCCATCTCTCCTACTTGGCCTGGCCCTGAGCCCTCTGTCTCCTCCTCCTCCTACCTGATCTTCGCTGACCTCCTGCCGGATCCTCCCCCTATCCCCCTACTCTATCTGCCTTTGGCACTCCCTACTATCCACCTGCTCTGTCTGCCTCTGACACCCCCTGTTGTCTACCTGCCCTGGCTATCTCTGGTAATCTCTCCTAATGCGCTACTACTCTACCTACTCTCGGTACTCTCCTCCATCATCCTCCTCCTACGGTTTCCCCTGTCTACTCCTCTCCTTCGTTGTCTCTTGGTCCCCTCTGCCCACTATCTCCTCCCCCCTCCCGCTACGTTGACCTCATCCTCCTCTCTAAATCCTACTACCTCTATGATCGACACCTCAAGTTTCATCCATATCGAACAATATCGCATAAACCATGTTGCATATCTTACAATGATCCCTGCATCTACCGGTCCCTCCACCCTCCTTGGGTACTTTGGTATCTCGTGCACCAGTGTCGCCCAGTGCTCTTGTGCAAGCTCCGTTGAAATCACATCACCCCATGGTCTCTCCCATGTGATTTGTTTGAACATCTCAGGGGCACCTAGGATATCCTGTACCAACCCATACTACCTCATCACATGATCTGTCCTGTGTGACTCTACTTTCTGAGGCTCTCTCCCAACTAAATAGCAGCACGTCATGAAATAATCCCTGTGTCCCACCTCCTACTTCCTCCATTCTCTAAATCATTGTGTCATAACCGACCTCGACACTATGTCCTCCTCCAGATCATCAAACAATCTCCTCCACCTCTCTAAGTGTCCTAAACCTCGATACCGTAACGCCCACTGCTCCTCTGCATCATACCACCAAGCTACAAGTGTTGCCTCCTCCACCTGACCCCCTCTCACCACATCCAACATGGCCACACTGATATTCTCCCAAGCCCACACCTACAACAACATCACTTGATACACGCTAACCACACCCCGATAACAAATCCTATGCATATCTATGTATAGCTTTGCAAGGACACATGGACCCCATGTAAAATTTCCATCCCTCCCCTCGATGATATGTCAAATAACCTCCATATAGTTAAGGCTAAAGGGTCGCCCACTCCTATCTGGTATAAGTATACCACTGATCAACCTGCATAGGTACAATGACAGTGGTGGTACTCTCAGCCCCAAGCATCTATCCACATCCAAGCCATTCTTCTCTACTGATAGATCCTCTCACCTGAACAAGACCCAGATGGTATGATCTAACTCCTCTCCCTTTGATCTCAGCTCACTCACCAGCTGCCTTGCTATAGGAAATCTCAAAATCTGCTAGACATCCTCGAGCATCAGGGTCATGTCTCCTGTCGGGAGTTGAAATGTCGACGTCGCTAAATCCCAGCGCTCGATTAGGGCTGTCAACATCGCCCGATGTGTTGTGATGGATGGATACCCTAAGAAATAAAGTAGCCCTGCCTCCACCAAACGCTAATGGTCTTCTCTGGTCATCGCTCATTGTGTCACTTTGAGCACCTCTGATCTCTTCTCCCACGTCCATAAAGTATCAAACCTCTGTAGTCAAGCCACACAATTTGTCAGTTACCACGTCATTTACTTTACTTCTTGCCCACCCCTGGACACCTTTCTCACTCCCATTTTCCTCTATCTATTTATGTCCTGGCCCTAGGTAGCTTTTCACCCTAACTAACTCTCTCACCTGACAAAAATATTCCTCCCCTTTTCTCTCCTTCTTTCCCCTCTACAACCATTCCCTTTCCGGGCGAAATGCCCCTTCTCCATGTCTTTTCTTTCCTTTTTATTAAATATTTCTCTTTTCTCCGTCCTTGACTTATTTTCCTTTATGTGCAGTCACTCCTTTTCGGGAGTGCGGTTGCCCATTTTCTGAAGCGAGGCCACCTCTTTCTTCTGGACGTCGTCGCCCGTTGGGTAGGGCCACCTCTTCCTGGGACACCACCGCCCATCGGGCGGGGCCGCCACCTTGTGGGGCATCAACACCCATTAGTCGGGGCTGCCCCTTCATGGGGCGTCACTGCCCTCGAGCAAGGTCACCCCTATTTGGGTTGTTCTTGCCCTCGGGCAAGGTCACCGCCCCTATCCAAGGCACCACTGCCCTCAAGCAGGGTTGCCCCTATTTGGGGCACCTTCACCCGGTGGGCGAGGTTGCCCTTGTCTGAGGCACCATCGCCCTCGAGGAGAGGTCGCCCCTGTCTAGGGTGCCACCACCCCTCGAGCGAGGTTGCCCCTATCCGAGGCGGGGCTGCCCCTCTTGGGCATGACCACCCCTATCCAAGGCATGGCCCCCCCTCTATTGGGCGCAACCACCTCTCCATGGGGTGAGTTCGACCCCTTCTCGAATAGGGACGCCCATTTTTTGGGCATGGTCGCCTCTATATAGAGCAACCTAAGAAAATTTTCTCAACTAACCCTTCTTTTTTCCCCCTAATCCCTTGTTTCTCCACCCCATCCTTAGTGGATATTTCTCCCAACCCGCCCAATGAAATCAAATTTTGTTTCCTACCCATTTTTCTATTCTACCCCGAAACCAAAACCCATGTTTTTAAAATTGCATTAAACTTAAAAATACATCTAGAAATGCTAAAATCACCAAGGGGGTTTTTGGGACCTAACCTGGCATGGGATAGCGCACTCAGTGTAGAAACTCCGCACCTCATCTGCACAGTGGATGATCTTGTCATCATAATTGTCTAGCATCATCTCTCTCTCCTTCTTCTCCTGCCTCTTCTCTCCTCTTTTTCTCAACTAACAACTGTCAAAATGGGGAATAGTATTTCTAAATTTACTATTTATAACCTTCCCCCTCTTTTTAAATTTAGGGAATTTTTCCCTCTATTTAACTTCCTTTTCCTCCATCTAATCCTCACACTTTCATGGGCCTCCATTCGCACCCCATATGTCATATTGACTCCATTCAAAAGGAAAACCTACTTGATTTTTCGAACTCTATCCAACTGTACCCTCCATTTCTTCATATCGAGAAGTCATCTGGGGCCCCTTTTGTTTTCCATACCACCCTTTTGAGGGGACATACCTTACCATAGTCACCATACAGTATTCTTGGCCTTTCCCCTGCGTGATTGGGGAAACCCTTGTCACTCCCTTCCACTTGAATAGCTCACGAAACCCATTCCGTGCTGGGGCATCTTTTTTCAGTCGCTTCCTCTATAGAGTCATCTGCATTTTATTTTTCTTCGAAACACTGTTATTCTAACAATATTTCGAAGAGGGGAAAAATGTAGACACCTAAATTTGACCCTTTACACAAGGTCAAATTTATCCCTTTCATTAATTCGCTTCATTCACTTCATCAAACGTTAATTAAATTATTTATTTAATTAATGTTCCCCTTTCCCCTAATGTTCGTAAGGTATTTAATTCAATTAATTAAATACTTTATATATTGGCCCACTTCATCTCTAAATTAAATAAATGCAATCAATTTATTTAATTTAGTCAATTATCCTTTTCTATTTTTAATTCATTATTTCTCTCTCATTGTCCTATCCTCCATAACCCTTTCACTAATCTAGATTAATTTAATTAATCCTTCATTAAGATGTGCATATCCTTAATTTGGATTAATGTCACATCCTCCAAATCTAGCCACTTGCCTCTAATCATCATTAATTAGCCTAATCACCTGTTTGCACAATCTTAAACCTAATCACTTACCCTTTCTAGCATGTCCTTAGGTTAACCTTTCTTGGTACTTACTTTTTTCGGGTTGACCTCTTCCCCATGTGAATTAAAAATTCACACTTATTCCCCCCATGCATTTGTCTTCCCAATGACACCTCATGTGTCACATCGTACCCAAAGGACAAAGACCTCTTTTAGAGGAATCTTATTTTACCCTTTGGTCTCTTCAAAAAAAATTAAAATTTTACTTTTATTCCTCCAAGGCCATCTCCAATCCCCATGTTGACAAGGGTGGACTTTCTAAAAGTCCTCACTTGTCACTTTTTTCCCCACTTGGGGACAAGGGATTAATTTTTATGGAGAACATCTCTCATCTCAAGGTACTTGCAAGTACCTTGGGATCACATGGCCTTTTCCACCTCACTTGTACCCTTTTCCATCTCATCATCTCCTTTGGCACCTCACCCTCCACATGTCAAGATGTGAGGGCTTGTGAGTCCTCAACTCACCACAGCCCTCCATCTTGGCCATGGTGGCTTAATCTTGACTATTGAATTCTCTAGATAATTCAACTTCTTCTATAAATAGCCCTCTCTACTCATTGATTGAGTTAGTTGATGCATTCATTGTCAAACTTATGCTCACAAGCCATTTAACCATTTTAGCCATTGTTATTGCAACTCTCTTATATTTTGCATTTTGCATCCTAGCCATTATTGCATCCATCCACCCTTATTTATCACCCAACTACCATTGCCATCACAAGCATATCATCCAAGGAGCACACATCTAAAACATCATCAAGGTCCAACCAAGGAACAATACAAGCCAAAGGTATATCTACTTTGTTATTTTATCTTTCCCTTTTTTGTGTTTAACGCAGCCCAATCTTGAAGTGGTTTAGTGTTTTTTTTTTCTCTTGCATTTCTCTAGTTAGTTTTGCATATTAGGAGATAAAAAAATTCATTGCACACACTTACAATCGTCATGTACAAGAGTTAACCTAGGATAGACAAAGGTGACATAATTTTTCTCAATCCAGAATGCCTGAAAGAAATGTGGTAATGTGGCATGCCATGATTGCAAGATAGGCTGAAAATGGAAGCATTGACAACCATACAAAATTTCAACTTATGTCAGATATTTTTATAGAAACTGTGGAAGCATACATGGTGCAGGAGCACCATTGAATGCAAATTGTCAATTCAAGAAGTTGTTATCTAGGCTTTAGGAAAAAATTGATGCAAAGACTAATTTAGAAGATTTGAAGGAAGATCATCAATAAATAGATGAGGTAATGTTGTTTGTGTGCAAGGAAGGTCTAAAAGGGTGTTGGACATGAAGCCCTACAGAGAAATTTTGAGTTTTCCCTGAGATTTCGAGTGGTTTTGATATGCTAAAGTGTGTTTTGTGTTGGGGAAACGTGGTTTCTTGTTGAATTGAGTCTGTGTAGACCATTTTAGACCTGTTTGAAGTATTCATAAGATTGTGTGAGGGTTGGATGAGTGTTTTTCAATAAACCACTAGTTTCTTGGGTAAAATGGAGGGTTTTTGGTGTATGTGAAGATGGGTAAAAGAAAGGTTCTTTTTGTTTTTGAGTCTAATATATTGATCTATGTTAAACAAGGTATATGAGACCACTCTTAATATGTATTTAGTTCTTTTGAGTCATTCTAGGTGTTTAGGGGGGCGATTTGGCTTGACATTTGCAAAAAAATGTATTTTTGGCAAAGTTGTCAAGAGATAAGTTACTTAAGAGGTTACAAAAATAGTTAGATACATTGGGGGAGTTGATTTTGAAGGGAAACAAGATAAATATCATGTAAATGCTTGAATGGAGGCTGCTCTTCAAGATTTGGATAAAATGAAATAAAGGAATTCTCTGATTTTTGTAATTTTCTTGTGTTTTCCTATGTTCTTTCTCTATGTACGGACTTGTACAGGTGTGTGATTCCTTGAAGGTTTGGGAGATAATTGATGCATGAATTTATTTTCATTTGAATAAGGTTTGGTTTCTTAATACCATTTTAGAGGATATTTTCAGTCGTTTCTCCAAGTCTACCCTATTCTGATAGCGTAAGGGTTTGAGGCTATAATGTATTGTTTTCACCAATCCACTGACCGTAATGGATCTATAACTCATTGGATTGGTGTGTAACATAATCAGGTAGATGTAAAATGTGTTTGGGAATCTGGAAGAGCATGGGTTTGGTTGATGGAGTGATGCACTAGGCTGGCGAGAGCACATTTATGTGAAAGTGAATAACCATGATGGTGATTCTGAAAACTAATGAGTGTAATGGAATTGTGAGTGTTTTATAAGTTTGTGCAGAGGTATTGGAAGGTGTTTGGACCCTTGGGAGGAATGTGAGAGGCTTGCAGTTGTGAAATCCTTGAAAAACCTTGTTTTTGCTTATGTTTTGGAGGGTTTCTTGGGACAGTAGGGTAATGACCTTATGTGGGAAAAGCAAAATTGGAGTTGGTGGTTTGGTATCATGAAAATGTACTTTTCTTGGTGTTTGATTGGAAACTTCACCATTAAAAGGTACTTCCTTTGCAAATTTGGGGTAATTAGGAACCCTTTTACTATGTAGGCTTATTGGAAGTCAAACATAGTCCAAAGAAGTCAACCCTAGTTCTGATGTATGTTGTGTGCCTAGAAATGGGTTGATGCAAAGTGGTGGGAACCCAAGATACAAATTGACACAACTTCTCTCAAATATGCCAACCAAGACATCAACCTTCAATTGACTCAACATGACGATAGGGTTACCTATCAACCATGACTCTTCATTATGACAACAAATTGAAATTTGATGTAGGAAAAGAGTGTCAACACCTTCAAGATTTCAGAATATTTAAATTCAACCACCTACAAAAATAAGACCAAACAAACTCTTCTAAAAGCCACTTTTGACACAAAATTGCCTTGTAGGCTTCACAAACCAATTTTAGGGATTTTTCTCACAAAACTCCCAAAACACTTGTCAAACAAATGATTGATCTAGATATTCATTTCAGTGGTATGAGACATATAAAAAATTCACATATGACTCTTTTAAGACACTTTCCTCAAAATGACAAATTTCACTATTTTAGGGCCCAAATTAGCCAATTTTACAAAGGGACCCCCTCAAGAACCCACCACCAGGCCTCCATGAACAAAAATAGTCTTTTCTTAGGTTTAAAAACTAACAATTATCAAGGTTTGAGGACCCCAAGTACTCATTCCATCAACAAATTTCAAAACCCTCTCTAGAACCTACGAAACAAGGGTTTTTAAGCCTCCTTACTGAAACTCTACGTTCCACAACTTCCCAATTCAAACCAACTGCCCAAACACCTCTATATAGGTCCCCCCAAGCTTAAGTATCCCTCATATACCCTTTGGCAATGCTGCACCCCTCTTTCTTAGGTCTGCACCGTTGTTTTCTATGAGAAAATAGGGTATTTCCCCTTAAACTAGCATCATTCATGAGGAAAATTTAAACTTGTTCTTCTCTAATCCTAAGAAAATCCTAAGTACATCCTACATGGTCACCCCACTAATTCATAGAGAGAAAAATATGTGGGATGCCATCTAAGACATTAAATTTCCCTCAAACCCTTGACTATCCAAGAACCCAATTTCTAGAAATTTATGAATTCCAAGCATAAATTTCAATGAAAACATCTTCAAAGGGATCCAAATTCAAGTAGGAACATTCCTTTATGAAATAATATCAATTTCACACCATCACTAAGCCTATACAGCCCGTACAAGGTCTACAAACACAAAAAAAGGAGTGAGATCTTCAAAAAAATAGTGTAAATGCAAGTTTCTTTCCTATTCAAACTTCACCAACCTCTTGAACGAGGCCATACGAGGTTTTTAAATAAAATTTTAGGCCCTTATCCAACTGATCCATTTCCATAACCAAGCTATCACCACCTTTTAACTACCAAGACCTTCATTTGTCTTTAAAATTGCTAACATTGACAACTTTTGCTAAATAAGCAACATTATGCAACTTTGTTGTCCAAGATACCTAAGACCACTCAAACACATTTATTTCATCCCTAATACAAATTCTAGACTCTTTTCTTTCACTTCCATTTACAATTTGAATAATTTTCCTTCAAAGATTATATGGCAAAAATGACAATTTTTTGAAGCAAGAGTGCATACTTGCTCATTTGATCACCAAACTCACAAAATCCCTAAATACATGAAAGATTGGTCTATTTAGACCTTATTTTCAATAAAATATATGACAAAGAATCTAAAAACTCTTGAATTCACCCAAAGACCTTAAGACAAACTGTCACCAAAGTAGATTTTGAAACATGGTTCTAGCTGCCCCTGCACTAAGGGTTTGGAATACTGCAAGGGGAGGGATGCTCAAAGGGTGAATTTTGGAGGTTGATCTGAGATTAT
>CM021104.1:508017463-508081220 GCA_007115665.2 Sequoiadendron giganteum | reverse complement strand
GGTATAAGTATACCACTGATCAACCTGCATAGGTACAATGACAGTGGTGGTACTCTCAGCCCCAAGCATCTATCCACATCCAAGCCATTCTTCTCTACTGATAGATCCTCTCACCTGAACAAGACCCAGATGGTATGATCTAACTCCTCTCCCTTTGATCTCAGCTCACTCACCAGCTGCCTTGCTATAGGAAATCTCAAAATCTGCTAGACATCCTCGAGCATCAGGGTCATGTCTCCTGTCGGGAGTTGAAATGTCGACGTCGCTAAATCCCAGCGCTCGATTAGGGCTGTCAACATCGCCCGATGTGTTGTGATGGATGGATACCCTAAGAAATAAAGTAGCCCTGCCTCCACCAAACGCTAATGGTCTTCTCTGGTCATCGCTCATTGTGTCACTTTGAGCACCTCTGATCTCTTCTCCCACGTCCATAAAGTATCAAACCTCTGTAGTCAAGCCACACAATTTGTCAGTTACCACGTCATTTACTTTACTTCTTGCCCACCCCTGGACACCTTTCTCACTCCCATTTTCCTCTATCTATTTATGTCCTGGCCCTAGGTAGCTTTTCACCCTAACTAACTCTCTCACCTGACAAAAATATTCCTCCCCTTTTCTCTCCTTCTTTCCCCTCTACAACCATTCCCTTTCCGGGCGAAATGCCCCTTCTCCATGTCTTTTCTTTCCTTTTTATTAAATATTTCTCTTTTCTCCGTCCTTGACTTATTTTCCTTTATGTGCAGTCACTCCTTTTCGGGAGTGCGGTTGCCCATTTTCTGAAGCGAGGCCACCTCTTTCTTCTGGACGTCGTCGCCCGTTGGGTAGGGCCACCTCTTCCTGGGACACCACCGCCCATCGGGCGGGGCCGCCACCTTGTGGGGCATCAACACCCATTAGTCGGGGCTGCCCCTTCATGGGGCGTCACTGCCCTCGAGCAAGGTCACCCCTATTTGGGTTGTTCTTGCCCTCGGGCAAGGTCACCGCCCCTATCCAAGGCACCACTGCCCTCAAGCAGGGTTGCCCCTATTTGGGGCACCTTCACCCGGTGGGCGAGGTTGCCCTTGTCTGAGGCACCATCGCCCTCGAGGAGAGGTCGCCCCTGTCTAGGGTGCCACCACCCCTCGAGCGAGGTTGCCCCTATCCGAGGCGGGGCTGCCCCTCTTGGGCATGACCACCCCTATCCAAGGCATGGCCCCCCCTCTATTGGGCGCAACCACCTCTCCATGGGGTGAGTTCGACCCCTTCTCGAATAGGGACGCCCATTTTTTGGGCATGGTCGCCTCTATATAGAGCAACCTAAGAAAATTTTCTCAACTAACCCTTCTTTTTTCCCCCTAATCCCTTGTTTCTCCACCCCATCCTTAGTGGATATTTCTCCCAACCCGCCCAATGAAATCAAATTTTGTTTCCTACCCATTTTTCTATTCTACCCCGAAACCAAAACCCATGTTTTTAAAATTGCATTAAACTTAAAAATACATCTAGAAATGCTAAAATCACCAAGGGGGTTTTTGGGACCTAACCTGGCATGGGATAGCGCACTCAGTGTAGAAACTCCGCACCTCATCTGCACAGTGGATGATCTTGTCATCATAATTGTCTAGCATCATCTCTCTCTCCTTCTTCTCCTGCCTCTTCTCTCCTCTTTTTCTCAACTAACAACTGTCAAAATGGGGAATAGTATTTCTAAATTTACTATTTATAACCTTCCCCCTCTTTTTAAATTTAGGGAATTTTTCCCTCTATTTAACTTCCTTTTCCTCCATCTAATCCTCACACTTTCATGGGCCTCCATTCGCACCCCATATGTCATATTGACTCCATTCAAAAGGAAAACCTACTTGATTTTTCGAACTCTATCCAACTGTACCCTCCATTTCTTCATATCGAGAAGTCATCTGGGGCCCCTTTTGTTTTCCATACCACCCTTTTGAGGGGACATACCTTACCATAGTCACCATACAGTATTCTTGGCCTTTCCCCTGCGTGATTGGGGAAACCCTTGTCACTCCCTTCCACTTGAATAGCTCACGAAACCCATTCCGTGCTGGGGCATCTTTTTTCAGTCGCTTCCTCTATAGAGTCATCTGCATTTTATTTTTCTTCGAAACACTGTTATTCTAACAATATTTCGAAGAGGGGAAAAATGTAGACACCTAAATTTGACCCTTTACACAAGGTCAAATTTATCCCTTTCATTAATTCGCTTCATTCACTTCATCAAACGTTAATTAAATTATTTATTTAATTAATGTTCCCCTTTCCCCTAATGTTCGTAAGGTATTTAATTCAATTAATTAAATACTTTATATATTGGCCCACTTCATCTCTAAATTAAATAAATGCAATCAATTTATTTAATTTAGTCAATTATCCTTTTCTATTTTTAATTCATTATTTCTCTCTCATTGTCCTATCCTCCATAACCCTTTCACTAATCTAGATTAATTTAATTAATCCTTCATTAAGATGTGCATATCCTTAATTTGGATTAATGTCACATCCTCCAAATCTAGCCACTTGCCTCTAATCATCATTAATTAGCCTAATCACCTGTTTGCACAATCTTAAACCTAATCACTTACCCTTTCTAGCATGTCCTTAGGTTAACCTTTCTTGGTACTTACTTTTTTCGGGTTGACCTCTTCCCCATGTGAATTAAAAATTCACACTTATTCCCCCCATGCATTTGTCTTCCCAATGACACCTCATGTGTCACATCGTACCCAAAGGACAAAGACCTCTTTTAGAGGAATCTTATTTTACCCTTTGGTCTCTTCAAAAAAAATTAAAATTTTACTTTTATTCCTCCAAGGCCATCTCCAATCCCCATGTTGACAAGGGTGGACTTTCTAAAAGTCCTCACTTGTCACTTTTTTCCCCACTTGGGGACAAGGGATTAATTTTTATGGAGAACATCTCTCATCTCAAGGTACTTGCAAGTACCTTGGGATCACATGGCCTTTTCCACCTCACTTGTACCCTTTTCCATCTCATCATCTCCTTTGGCACCTCACCCTCCACATGTCAAGATGTGAGGGCTTGTGAGTCCTCAACTCACCACAGCCCTCCATCTTGGCCATGGTGGCTTAATCTTGACTATTGAATTCTCTAGATAATTCAACTTCTTCTATAAATAGCCCTCTCTACTCATTGATTGAGTTAGTTGATGCATTCATTGTCAAACTTATGCTCACAAGCCATTTAACCATTTTAGCCATTGTTATTGCAACTCTCTTATATTTTGCATTTTGCATCCTAGCCATTATTGCATCCATCCACCCTTATTTATCACCCAACTACCATTGCCATCACAAGCATATCATCCAAGGAGCACACATCTAAAACATCATCAAGGTCCAACCAAGGAACAATACAAGCCAAAGGTATATCTACTTTGTTATTTTATCTTTCCCTTTTTTGTGTTTAACGCAGCCCAATCTTGAAGTGGTTTAGTGTTTTTTTTTTCTCTTGCATTTCTCTAGTTAGTTTTGCATATTAGGAGATAAAAAAATTCATTGCACACACTTACAATCGTCATGTACAAGAGTTAACCTAGGATAGACAAAGGTGACATAATTTTTCTCAATCCAGAATGCCTGAAAGAAATGTGGTAATGTGGCATGCCATGATTGCAAGATAGGCTGAAAATGGAAGCATTGACAACCATACAAAATTTCAACTTATGTCAGATATTTTTATAGAAACTGTGGAAGCATACATGGTGCAGGAGCACCATTGAATGCAAATTGTCAATTCAAGAAGTTGTTATCTAGGCTTTAGGAAAAAATTGATGCAAAGACTAATTTAGAAGATTTGAAGGAAGATCATCAATAAATAGATGAGGTAATGTTGTTTGTGTGCAAGGAAGGTCTAAAAGGGTGTTGGACATGAAGCCCTACAGAGAAATTTTGAGTTTTCCCTGAGATTTCGAGTGGTTTTGATATGCTAAAGTGTGTTTTGTGTTGGGGAAACGTGGTTTCTTGTTGAATTGAGTCTGTGTAGACCATTTTAGACCTGTTTGAAGTATTCATAAGATTGTGTGAGGGTTGGATGAGTGTTTTTCAATAAACCACTAGTTTCTTGGGTAAAATGGAGGGTTTTTGGTGTATGTGAAGATGGGTAAAAGAAAGGTTCTTTTTGTTTTTGAGTCTAATATATTGATCTATGTTAAACAAGGTATATGAGACCACTCTTAATATGTATTTAGTTCTTTTGAGTCATTCTAGGTGTTTAGGGGGGCGATTTGGCTTGACATTTGCAAAAAAATGTATTTTTGGCAAAGTTGTCAAGAGATAAGTTACTTAAGAGGTTACAAAAATAGTTAGATACATTGGGGGAGTTGATTTTGAAGGGAAACAAGATAAATATCATGTAAATGCTTGAATGGAGGCTGCTCTTCAAGATTTGGATAAAATGAAATAAAGGAATTCTCTGATTTTTGTAATTTTCTTGTGTTTTCCTATGTTCTTTCTCTATGTACGGACTTGTACAGGTGTGTGATTCCTTGAAGGTTTGGGAGATAATTGATGCATGAATTTATTTTCATTTGAATAAGGTTTGGTTTCTTAATACCATTTTAGAGGATATTTTCAGTCGTTTCTCCAAGTCTACCCTATTCTGATAGCGTAAGGGTTTGAGGCTATAATGTATTGTTTTCACCAATCCACTGACCGTAATGGATCTATAACTCATTGGATTGGTGTGTAACATAATCAGGTAGATGTAAAATGTGTTTGGGAATCTGGAAGAGCATGGGTTTGGTTGATGGAGTGATGCACTAGGCTGGCGAGAGCACATTTATGTGAAAGTGAATAACCATGATGGTGATTCTGAAAACTAATGAGTGTAATGGAATTGTGAGTGTTTTATAAGTTTGTGCAGAGGTATTGGAAGGTGTTTGGACCCTTGGGAGGAATGTGAGAGGCTTGCAGTTGTGAAATCCTTGAAAAACCTTGTTTTTGCTTATGTTTTGGAGGGTTTCTTGGGACAGTAGGGTAATGACCTTATGTGGGAAAAGCAAAATTGGAGTTGGTGGTTTGGTATCATGAAAATGTACTTTTCTTGGTGTTTGATTGGAAACTTCACCATTAAAAGGTACTTCCTTTGCAAATTTGGGGTAATTAGGAACCCTTTTACTATGTAGGCTTATTGGAAGTCAAACATAGTCCAAAGAAGTCAACCCTAGTTCTGATGTATGTTGTGTGCCTAGAAATGGGTTGATGCAAAGTGGTGGGAACCCAAGATACAAATTGACACAACTTCTCTCAAATATGCCAACCAAGACATCAACCTTCAATTGACTCAACATGACGATAGGGTTACCTATCAACCATGACTCTTCATTATGACAACAAATTGAAATTTGATGTAGGAAAAGAGTGTCAACACCTTCAAGATTTCAGAATATTTAAATTCAACCACCTACAAAAATAAGACCAAACAAACTCTTCTAAAAGCCACTTTTGACACAAAATTGCCTTGTAGGCTTCACAAACCAATTTTAGGGATTTTTCTCACAAAACTCCCAAAACACTTGTCAAACAAATGATTGATCTAGATATTCATTTCAGTGGTATGAGACATATAAAAAATTCACATATGACTCTTTTAAGACACTTTCCTCAAAATGACAAATTTCACTATTTTAGGGCCCAAATTAGCCAATTTTACAAAGGGACCCCCTCAAGAACCCACCACCAGGCCTCCATGAACAAAAATAGTCTTTTCTTAGGTTTAAAAACTAACAATTATCAAGGTTTGAGGACCCCAAGTACTCATTCCATCAACAAATTTCAAAACCCTCTCTAGAACCTACGAAACAAGGGTTTTTAAGCCTCCTTACTGAAACTCTACGTTCCACAACTTCCCAATTCAAACCAACTGCCCAAACACCTCTATATAGGTCCCCCCAAGCTTAAGTATCCCTCATATACCCTTTGGCAATGCTGCACCCCTCTTTCTTAGGTCTGCACCGTTGTTTTCTATGAGAAAATAGGGTATTTCCCCTTAAACTAGCATCATTCATGAGGAAAATTTAAACTTGTTCTTCTCTAATCCTAAGAAAATCCTAAGTACATCCTACATGGTCACCCCACTAATTCATAGAGAGAAAAATATGTGGGATGCCATCTAAGACATTAAATTTCCCTCAAACCCTTGACTATCCAAGAACCCAATTTCTAGAAATTTATGAATTCCAAGCATAAATTTCAATGAAAACATCTTCAAAGGGATCCAAATTCAAGTAGGAACATTCCTTTATGAAATAATATCAATTTCACACCATCACTAAGCCTATACAGCCCGTACAAGGTCTACAAACACAAAAAAAGGAGTGAGATCTTCAAAAAAATAGTGTAAATGCAAGTTTCTTTCCTATTCAAACTTCACCAACCTCTTGAACGAGGCCATACGAGGTTTTTAAATAAAATTTTAGGCCCTTATCCAACTGATCCATTTCCATAACCAAGCTATCACCACCTTTTAACTACCAAGACCTTCATTTGTCTTTAAAATTGCTAACATTGACAACTTTTGCTAAATAAGCAACATTATGCAACTTTGTTGTCCAAGATACCTAAGACCACTCAAACACATTTATTTCATCCCTAATACAAATTCTAGACTCTTTTCTTTCACTTCCATTTACAATTTGAATAATTTTCCTTCAAAGATTATATGGCAAAAATGACAATTTTTTGAAGCAAGAGTGCATACTTGCTCATTTGATCACCAAACTCACAAAATCCCTAAATACATGAAAGATTGGTCTATTTAGACCTTATTTTCAATAAAATATATGACAAAGAATCTAAAAACTCTTGAATTCACCCAAAGACCTTAAGACAAACTGTCACCAAAGTAGATTTTGAAACATGGTTCTAGCTGCCCCTGCACTAAGGGTTTGGAATACTGCAAGGGGAGGGATGCTCAAAGGGTGAATTTTGGAGGTTGATCTGAGATTATTTATTTTTCATTTGGAGTAGGTATCCATCCCTCTTTGCATCAGTTTTGTGATTTGGCACTTTCGTGAATGATTTTGTGGAAATATGAAATCAAGTGAAATTGAAGGATTTTGATGAAAAGATGACTGAGTTTCTTGGTTGATCTTCTTCAATTTAAGTTAGGGTCGGAAGTACCCTTGATGATTTGTGGATCTTGGTAGATGCTTTGCATTGGGTTTAAAATTTTAATTGTAAAGTTTATATAATTATGTAATTTAAAATGTGCATTGACAACCTAAGGTTATAATGGCAAACAAACAATGATCAACATAGAATATGCAAAATAAAAAAAAATCAAAGAAATCTATAATAGAATGAAAGAAAATGTGTAAATACTTCACATACCTAAAAAACCAGACTTTCAAATGGAGGGTTTCAACCCAATTATGTAGCCTTAGCTTCTTCTTTCCTCAAACTCCACAACAATTTGACTTTTTCAAAAGCTTGTTCCCCTCCAAACTTCAATTACATATCAGTTTTCAATGGAATTCAAACTTGAATTGATATTATATGTCTTTCAACTTGTAAACTCTTCTATTTCATGCAAAGGTGCTAGAAAGATCATGGAAAAGGTGGTGGAATGTGAAAAACATGCTTGGACACTTCACAACATCTTCAAAAAGATACTTTTTGTTAGAGCACACGCAGAACCAAGAGAATATGCAGAATGTGAGCCTTAAAATCATTGGTATATATATATTTTTACCATTTTTAGTGGAAGATAAAATACGTTTTCATTATAACGCGAGCATGTTATTTCTTACAAAAATGGTAACATCTCTACTTCTTAAAAATGTGCTCGCATTATATGAAATATGGTTTTTTAAAAGATTTTTTTTCTCCCTCTTTGTTTATACCCTCTATCATAATTCTATATATCTCCCTTGTACCCTTATAGTAGAGGAGATAAAGGTGAGTGTGTGTGTGTGTGTGTGTGTGTTTGAGAGAGAGAGAGAGGGAGAGGGAGAGGGAGGTAGGGTTGAGGGTTTTAGGGTGGGTCAGAGTTAAAGGTAGAGGGTGTATGGTTGAGAGAGAGAGAGAGTGGGAGAAAGAGAGAGAGTGGTAGAAAGTGGGAGGTGGGGAGATGGGGTAGAGGTTAAGAGTTAGAGAGAGGGAGAGGGAGGAGAGAGAGAGAGAGAGAAGAGATAGTGGGAGAGATGGAGATGAGAGGGAGGAAAGTGGGAGAAAGAGAGAGTGGGAGAAAAGAGGAGATAGAGGGAGGGAGAGGTATGGGGGAGAAAGATATGGTGGGAGAGATGGAGATAGAGAGAGATGCAGAGAGGGGGAGAGGGGGAGAAACAAAGATTGGGAGAGAAAGAGGGAGAGAGAGGGAGAGAGGGAAGGAGAGGGAGAGGGGAAGAAAGAGATAGTGGGAGAGATGGAGATGAGAGGGAGGAGAGAGGGAGAGTGGGAGAAAGAGAGAACAGGAGAGAAGAGAGAGGAAGAGGAAGAGAGAGAGAGAAAGAGGGAGAGAGAGGGTGAGAGGGAGGGAAAGGGAGAGGGGGAGAAAGAGATAGTGGGAGAGATGGAGATAGAGAGGGAGGGAGAGACAGACTAGGAGAGAGATAGATGGTTTAATGGTTAAGGGTTTAAAGGGTTAAGGGTTAAGGATAGAGGGGAGAGAGATAAGAGTGAGAGAGAGGGAGAGGGAGAGGGAGAGAGAGAGAGGGCGAGGGAGAGAGAGGGAGAGAGAGGGAGAGAGGGAGGGAGAGGGAGAGTGGGAGAAAGAGAGAGTGGTAGTGATTGAACAATGAGAGAGAGGCCTAAGAGAGGGAGAGGGGGTAGGAGGGAGTGATTAAACCCTAATCCCTCAACCCTCAACCCTTAAACCCTAATCCATCAACCCCTATACCCTCTTAATCCCTCAACCCTCAACCCTCAACCCTCAACCCTTAAACCCTAATTCCTCAACCCTTATACCCTCTTAATCACTCAAATGTCAACCCTCAACCCTTATACCCTCTTAATCACTCAAATGTCAACCCTCAACCCTTATACCATAATCCCTCAACCCCTATACCCTCTTAATCCCTCAACCCTCAACCCTTAAACCCTAATCCCTCATCCCCTATACCCACTTAATCCCTCAACCCTCAACCCTCAACCCTCAACCCTCAACCCTTAAACCCTAATCCCTCAACCCCTATACCCTCTTAATCCCTCAAACCTCAACCCTTAAACCCTAATACCTCAACCCCTATACCCTTTGAATCCCTCAACCCTCAGCCTCAACCCTGAAGCCCTTACACTTTAATCCTCCCAGCCCTATACCTCTTTAATCCCTAAACCCTTAAACCCTTAAACCCCCAATCCCTCCAGCCCTATACCCTCTTAATCCCTCAACCCTCAGCCAGCAAACCCTAATCCCTCCAAAATACATACCCTCTTAATCCCTCAACCTTCAACCCTTGACCCTAATCCCTTATTTATACCTATTAATCCCTCAGCCCTCAACCCTCAACCCTTAAACCCTAATCCCTCAACCCCTATACCCTCTTAATCCCCCAACCCTTAAACCTTATTCTCTCAATCCCTATACCATCTACCCTATAACCTCTTAATCCCTCAATCCTAAACCCTCAACCCTTAAACCCTCTACCCTCTATCCTCAATCCTCTACCCTCTACCCTCAACCCTAATCCCCTAACCCTTAAACCCTTAAACCCACTTAGTAAACTCTCTACCATGATCCCTCAACCCTCTTGACCCTTAATCCCTCAGCCCTTAAACCCCTAAACACTCAACCCTCAACCCTCAACCCTTAAACCCTAAACTCTTAAATCCTCTACCCTCTACCCTCTACCCTCAACCCTCAACCTAATACCCTCTACCCTAAACCCTAATCCTTCAACCCTAATACCTCAACCCTTACACCCTTAAATCCAAGAAAACTCTCTACCCTAATCCCTAAACCCTCAGCCCTTAATCCCTCAACTCCTATAGCCTCTACCCTATACATTGGACCCTCAACCCTAATCCCTCGACCCTGTACCCTATACCCTCAACCCTCAACCCTCAACCTTAAACCCTCAATCCTCAACCCTCAACCCTTAAACCCTAAACCTTTAAACCCTCTACCCTCTACCCTCTACCCTATACATTAAACCCTCAACCCTCAATTCTCAATCCTCAACCCTCAATCCTTAAACCCTAAACCCCTATACCCTCTACCCTTTACATTGGACCCTGAACCTAATCCTTCAACCATATACCCTCAAACCTATACCCTAAACCCTCTACCCTCAACCAGGTAAACCCTTATCCCTAAACCCTTCAATCCTCAACTCTTAAACCTTCTACCCTATACACTCAACCCAACACCCTCTACCATCGACCCTATTCCCTCAACGCTCAACCCTTAAACCCTAATACCCTAGAAAATATCAACCCTATAGGTTCTCCACCCTAATCCCTCAACTCCTATCACTTTCTCTCTATCTGTACTTCCCACCTCTCCCTCCCTTCCTCCCTCCTACCCTCTCTGATTTTCTATATCTACCCTCTCCCTCTTTCTACACACCTCTCGTTCAATCAATCCCTACCACCCTCTCTCACTCCCTCTATCCATATCTCTCTATGTCCCTCCTAGTCTCTCCCACTCTCTCTCTCTCATGTCTCTCCCTCCCACCCCCTCTCTCTCTCAAGTCTCTCCCTCTAGAAACCTACCTAGGGAACTCTCTCTCTGTCTCTCTCCCCTCTCTCTATCTATCCCTCCAACCCTACCTAGATAAGTCCCTCTCACTCCACCCCCCTCTTTCTCTACCTCTATCAAGTCACTCCCTCCCACACCCTCTCCCTCTCTTAGGTCTCTCACTCACACTCCCTCTCTCTCCCACTCCCTCTCTCTCACTCCCTCTCAGTCACCCTATCTCTCAAGTCTCTCCCTCTCACCCCCCTCACACTCTCAAGTCTCTCCCTCTCACCCCCCTCACACTCTCAAGTATCTCCCTTTGGCACCCTACCTACATAACTCTCTCTTTCTCTCTCTCTCTCTCTCCCCTCTCTCTCTCCCTCTCTCAATTCTCTCTCCCACCCCTCTCTCTCTTCCTCCCTCTATCCCTCCCACCCTACCTAACTAAGTCCCTCTCACTCCAAACCCCTTCTCTCCCACTCCCTCTCTCTTAAACTCTCACTTCCACCCCCTCTCCCTCTCTCCAGACTCTCTCTCTCTAAATTCTCCCTCCCTCTAAAGATATACATAAATACATACATACTTACATACAAGCATAATACATATGTACATATAATCCTACATCCATACAAGCATACATACATACATGTGTAGATACAATCTTACATACATATAGGCATACATACAATATATATGCATTGATACATACAGGCATATGTACATATATACAAGCATGCATACATGCATACATACATGACATACAAGCATACATGTACATAAAAACATACAAATATATCAGAATACATTCAATAGAATGGAATTTAACATAAAGGAGGACATAACACAAGCGCGTTATAACGCATTCGCGTTATGTCTTAGTTGACATGTTTCCCGTAGAAGAAAAAAACCATGTCAAAATTGAGATATAACGCAAGCATGTTATAATGTGCTCGCATTATATCTTGCTTTGGGAATCCCCAAGACTTAGGATTGGTATTTTCCATGGAATACCAACCCAAAGGCTTGGAGGGCATTCCCAATGACCAGAGAAATGTTTTTACAAAATCTACCATATTTCACATAATCGAGTTTGTGCTCACCGTTAGGATTGCATGTGGTTCAATATAGAAAAAATTGATCACATGGGTAATGTTGGGTTCTCTCTTAGCCATCCAATGATGTAATTTTTTTCACTTTCTGACAATGTTAAGCCTTTCATCCATAATTTATTTTGTTTGTATGTCTCTTTTTTAACAAAAAGTAGTGTTTGGTTTTTTTTTCGTTATAAATCAACCGTTCATCGAATTTTCAAATAAATTACATTTTTAGAAACTAGACTCCATTCTAGAAATTTAAAAAAAAAAAAATTTAAAAATCAATTAGTTTCCAAAATTTGTAGGGGTAGCACGGCCAAAATTTTGTTTTTCAGGAAGTGTCCACTTCGAAAATTAGTAAAAAATTAAATATTCATTAAAAAATTATTAGAAAAATTGTGCATCAACTACATACTGTTAAATAACTTCTGACCATTGCGATTTTAAAAATACTAAAAAAAAGTTCACCGTACGATGGTCGTACAAGAGTTGCGATATTATGTTTTTCTGAAAAAAATAGCACCAATTTGTGTAAGTCCCTCTTTTGAACCCCTTAATCTCAATCATTTTAAAAATAAATTAGTATTTTAGAAAGTAGACTCAAAGCACTTCAATCCTTCTTTTTTTTCCATCTCAAAATTTTGAGTGTAACTATCCTCAATTTCACGTCCAAGGTCAATATTTCTTTATTTCAGAAAAAAATTGTCCACTTAAGTCCCCTTTTTGGGAACCATCTTGGTGCACTTACCCATATATTGTTGTTTTGATACTAGTGGAATGATGTGATGAATGTTGATACGAATGATGATTACAATAATACTATTGATAATGATCCTATGGATGAAATGGTGGGAGTGATAGATGTCATTCCTCATAAAGGTCGAACTAAAAATCCTCTTAACATTGCTTTCTCCTCTAAGGATATACTTAAACACACACCTGATGGTCCTCTTTAGATAGCCAGACATATCTATGACAAGCCCATGAATGGGATACTAATAGATCCCACCTATAGAGAGAATGTGATCACCGAGGAATTCTTACTTTTGCATGAGCTCTATCAAGACACATGATAAACTGAAAGCATGGATCAAGACACATAATGGTTTTGTTTTCCCTATGATGGGATCGATCACTCTTCCTTACAAATAGGACTGAAAACATTAGATACTTCATTCTCCATCATCCCACAATTGGACCAATTTCATGTGAAGCTAGGCTACCCATGGCTTCGCTCCATGAAAACAATCCCTTCCATTGTGCATAAATGCTTAAAGTTTCTCTTTGACAATGAAATATTCATCATCCATAATAGTGGCTTTAACCCTTTGTCTTCCAAAGGAAAATTTTCCCTAGATGCCTTTTGGCCTAAGCCTATGGAACCTATAAAACCAAGAGAAGACTTATTTTTCTTGTCCTATCAAAATTTCAAGGCAAAGAAGATAGCATAACTATCCCTCTGAAACATATCCCCACCAACCACTGAGCCTATCATCCTCGATGAAACCATTCTTGAACCTAAACAAGTCCCAAACAACCAAGACCAACCTAAGACAAAAACTTCACCCACCTCCTATAAACAACCAAGAGACAATGAAAATAACCCTGTCACACCTCCTAGAGTAAAATAAGTATACAATTTCAAAGAGAAAGTGGTAAAACAACCTCCCGTGGTTCCTTCTGTTCCTCCCCCTAGGGAAGAAAAGAAACCTATGGTTGCTCAACTTGCTCCTACACAAATGCAACTTGAAAACAAAACTAAAAGAAACTGAAGTGCTAGAGAGCATAGGCGTAGACGTCGTGCCCTTTCTCACAAGTTAAATGAAGAACTAAACAAAGAAAATCAAGATCCAAACTCGATTGAAGCAATACATGATGACTCTACCCCCACCCCAAAAAAAAATCCAATACAACAACCACAAAAAGAGTTGAACTCTTCCATGGACATTATCCTTCAACCTCCTATTATGATTAACTTGTATGACGATGACGAGGTTTCTAAAATTTATGAAAAGGTGCAGAATGAATTGAATACCTTGTTTTCCTCTTCCATGAGCTTAGACATCAAATCTCCTACAAAGAGCATTGAGCTGGGTGCTTCTCCTAGTACAGAACTTGCTCTTTTCCCTTTGGCCAATTGTCCACCCTTGATATACAGTGAACATGATTGGGATGTAGATGAATTTCTCATAGGTTGACTCGTATGTTCCTTACTAGTCTTTTGCATTATTTCTTTTTCATTTTATTTTATGATTACATGTGCGTAATGTGATCCCCCGTGACATTTTGTTTGATGTATCTCTCTTTGTGGTATTCCTTTATTTGTACCTTCATTCTTCTCTATGTCGTAAACCTTTTACATTTTTCCTTTTATATTTTTATCTTGTCTTGTGTTTTCCTTTTGGGGATGACGCAAGGCATTGAGACATTCATGTATATTCCATGTTGACCCAAAAGATTTTTCGTTTCTTTTTTCATTATCTTTTTCATTTTGTCTTGTGTTTTCCTTTTGGGGATGATGCAAGGCATCAAGACATTCATGTCTATTCCATGTTGACCCGAAATATTTTTCTTTGTTTGTGCTCTCTTTGTGTCATTCTTCCAGTTCTATGTGTATTTGGGGAATGATGATAGTTGTGAGCTCTCTATAAACATTGTAGCAAGAACATACTGACCCCAAATCCATAGATCCCTTATGTGTTTGGTGTTTTCATTTTGGAGGAAAACCATCTCTTTTCCTTTAATTTTACATGACATATCTCACTTGCAAACATATGACTTGGCATAGGGCTCTCCAAGTTGGCTCTCATGTCTTCTTGTTTGCATTTATCATTTGCCCTTTTAAAGTAATTGCTCACAGTATGGTGTTTAGAAATTTCTTTAAAGTGGGGGCATACATTTTTATTTTTCCTATTTCATGGTTCATGGTGTAGTCTTCTTACTTTATACGATCTATTTTTCACTTTATGGATGAACTTGGGTGTAATGTCCTTCATGAGAATGATCTTTCTTAGCATATTGCATTCCTCTTAGAGGCTTGATGTGACACACTACATCCCCTAAGTTGTGAATCTTCTTTTCTTTGATTTTTCCTCTCTTGGAGACATTATGCACAATGTTCCCTAAGTTAGATACCTCGCATGAACTAAGCAAGACTCCTTTGAACACTTCCTATTTTTTTATTTTGCATTTTTTGTTATATGGCCACCTTGATTAACACAGTTCTTGCATTCTTGCAGAGTCATCCTATTTTCTCATGAGCTCCAAGCATACGAAGTTTTGTTTGTCTCATGAAGCTTGAAAATCATTTTGTATGGTGCCTTATTAAGTTTATCAGGAGGTATAACTTTGGTATGGTTTGAGCGGGAAGCCCGACTGAGGCATGACTTTCCCCATAGCCATTCATGTGTGTGTGTGAGTACATACCATCCATGAGTGTATGTTTCTCACTTTTTTGGACTTCTAACCTAGTGGATAGCGAAGATTTTTGTTGCCACAGAGTGAGTATGCAAATTTCAGACAAACAACCTAAATCTGATCCACATCAGGATGGAAAAATGGTCAAAGCTTGATCTGGATCTCTTTTATCTTTTACCTTTTCTTTCTTTACGTCTTTGATAGTGTATGCTTTTGCTTGTGCACCCCCTTGGCTATGGTTGTCCTATCTTGCGAATATTAGGACATTCGAACCCCCCTTGGTCATTGTTGCATTTGGTCTACTTTAGTGTGAGTTGGAAGAAAGTTCCTCCTCTCACTAAAGTGGTGGCTAGATGTAATGATGGAAAAAGGTCCCCTTCACTTCGCCTTGACTTAGAGTTGTAATATGCTTGACATATTCACATTAGGTCTTGGGCCCTTATAAACTAATGGATTTAAATGGCACCTTGCTAAAGTGTTGTGAAGTGTTGTAATATACTCACAATTTTCTAAGGTCTTATCAATCTAATAAACCTCTTTCTAATCAAAACCAATATTAATCCTTCCTTATTTGGGGTGTTGTAAAGTGTTGTAACACACTATCACACTTCTCTAGGCTTGTCATTAATAATTGGGCTTTCTTATGCTTTAATTGGCCTCATTTATCACATGTTTTCTAGGATAATCCCCAACACCCATCATTAACCAATCGTAATTAAGGTGTTTTTGGCTTGTGTGGCCTAGATTTAGTGATTTGGTACTCATTTGCCACCTTGGGAAAATGGGTCCCACCTGGATCTTTTGGCCCCGAACTAGTTTTCATGCATTTCTAAGAACTTTTAATTTATGGTCCCATACATTATCCCAGATGGGACTCATTCACCATCTTGGGAAAATGAGTCCCATGTGGCCCAAAATCAAACTTAATTCAAATTTTTGGCAAGATTTTATTCTCCTAGATCCGATGTCAACTTGTAGTATTGTAATTTCGGAAATTCTCGCATAATTAAGTACAAATACGAGGTTATTTCACTCATTTTCACCTAAGAATTTTGTGAGAGAATTTCTAATAGAAAATTGAGTTCACAAGAGCATTCAGGTGCATTGAAGGGTAGATTATCAAGCATTCAAGAGCATTCTTCAAACATCAATCATCATGTCAAGGGTTTCGTATGTCATGTTTGTTATTGTGCTAACAATTTTCATGTAGGGTTTATGATTCACGTAAGTGTTCAATTCAAGATCAACATCATTCAAGAAAATATCAAGAACCACATCCATTGCAACCATTTCAAGCATATTTGTGGCACTTTATTGAAGAGTTTAGTGAGTTGCAACATTGTCTTTTGTTCATTCATCATTCTGCATTCTTATTTTCTTTCATTTAAAGGTTTAATTACCAACAAGGGGTTTCACCAATGAAAAACCCTATCCACTAACCCAAACAACATTTTTTCCTCTCTTTTGTGTGTGATTTGCAAGTCTAGGCTGTAGATTTTCTTAGGAGAAATATTGGAGAAAATTTGTCAAAAGCCCTAAGTTGTCAAAGTTGTCATCAAGCCTTGGAGAACATTGAAGAAGACCTACAGGTGGAAAATTGTAGTTTTGAATCTAGAAACCAATAAAGAAGGATTGAGAATATAGAGAAGAGCAAGACCAGCTTTCAAAGTTCAAGAAAAGCCCAACTAGACCGATTCATCACTTTTGATGAATGAGTCCCAGTTCCAACTAGATTTCAGGTTTTAGCATAATCTAGATACCCTTTTGGCAGATTCATGTTCCTACACAGTTTTCCACAAACAAGACTAATTCACCCAGCTTGGTGAATGAGTCCCAGTTAGTAGTAAAGGGAAATTTTTTATTGCTTCAGACCTCCATTCAACATTCTCCAAATTTCTAGGTGTACAGATTCTATTTTGTAGCTTTCTATGTTGTTTCATTCACTTTTCTAAATCATTTAGTGATAGTTTGCATTCAATTAGGGTTTTGCATTTCATTGTCTTTTCCAAGTTTAAGCTTGGTGGTGAACCCCTCATTAGATCATATTCAGCCCCTAGGACAACGCTACTACAAGATTTATTTCTCTTTTGCATTGAGATTTTTAGGGTTACCCTTGAATGAAATTGGATTTGTGGGTGTGCTCTATGTCCTAAAACCATATGCTAGCACTACCATACTACAAATTCATCATTTCAATAATATAATAATATAATATTATATGATCATATAATACAATAAATTTAATATTATATTTAATATATTATAATAGAATATTATATAATATTTAATAAGTGGTCGGCCTCGGACCCGACAAAATTTAAAAATCTAACCTAAACAAAATGGATATCCATTTCTAACATATATCTATTTTGGTCTAGTATTTTCTTTGACACTATGCACTTTCTACCCAAGACTAGAAAAAGTCAAAGTGAAATTTCACGTTTTTGAGGGAGTTAAAAATGCTTTTTTTCACATTGCCACTTTTTGGACCCCCATGATCTTGCATAACCCAAGGGTTCATATATCAAAAAGATACCACTAACAAAAGATGATTGTGCTAGACTCACAACATCCAACTCCTCAAGTGTGTTTGATGAGGCACCTTTGGATCATGTGATGTCAAGCTTGAGGCACTAGAAGGTAGGAAAGGACCAAGGAGTCTTGTGGATAGACTCACAAGATGACACGTTACCCAGCGAGGCATCACCAATGGCCTTAGGTTTGACCTAATTTGTAACGTGTGAAAATGTAATTTATGGGCTTTGGCACCAATTTGGCTTAAGGCTGACCTGCTCCTCTAGGAAGAGTGATAACATAAATTTAGGAAGATAGTTTATGTGGAAGCATCAATGATTATGACATTTTATTTTAAATTGGGACACTTGTGTTCTAATTAGTTCTATGGTAAAAAAGCCATAGGAGTTTGTGATCATTGGACAAAAACCCAATAGTCACCAAGATTAGAGGATGAAACCCCTTTGGTTCTTGAGGGCATTATCATTCAAGGATTACATTTGAGCTTCAAAGAATTAGTAGGGAAGTAATTAGTAGGGTTGTTGTGGATTTGTGTGCACTATTCTAGATTAGTATTTGTAGTCATTATGAGTTGTAATTATCATTTCATATCTATGGATTTAATTTTAAATCTCTTTCAATATATCAAGTGATCTTTGTGGTCTATGTTTCTATAATTTTGGTTTAATTCATTAGATTTATCCACATATTCGTATTTATCTTGATAAATGTAATTAAGGGACATTACAATATGTCCTAGGTTAATGTGGATTAGGTGATGGGACATAGGCGTAGGTGATGAAATTGATCAATTAGGGATTAAGTGATAGATTTAGTGATGATGTCTACAATTACCAATTAAAAAAATTATTATTAAATATTCAATAAAAATGCAAAAATATCCATGCACTAGAGATTGAATTTAATAACCTATGTCCAAGAAATCATGAAAATATTTTACTTGTAGTTCAAGATATGCATTATCAGAATACATTATTCAATAAAAAATTAATATAACAAACATTTTATTGAAAACTAGCCAAATATGATAGAAACAGTTTTTTATAAAATTAAAAATTGTAAATTATATCTACATAGAAAATACAACAAATTACTAGTTTACAATATTCTTAAATACTTGATATTTTGTTCATTATAATTCATAGAATGTGATGAATGTTGAAAACATCCGATTTCAATGGCCCCAAACTATCAAAAATAAGGGTACAATATTGTGATTAAATCTTATATGAAATCAACTTCATAGATTATGCACGATTGAAAAGAATTACTTTTCCCTCACCTTCTAATATATGAATTTTTTATGATAATCTAGCAGTGTCTACAAACACCTTTGGGGAGCTTGCTAAACAAGCTTCATGTTCTCCTTAGCCAAAGCTCTAGACAAGTTATTCAATAACTTGTGAACAAAGATCAAAGACAGCAAACAACCAAGGTTCATGTTCTCCTTAACCAAAGCTCTAACAAGTGTATTCAATAACTTGCGAACAAAGATCAAAGACAACAAACAACCTTTGTGTGTGTGTGAGAGATTGGTTATCTAGATGTTAATGTGACAATCAATGCTCATGAATGCCCCTTGAACGATGATGTAAATACTCAATGAGGACAGCTTATGGTCTTAGATCTCGGATCTTCCAATCCGATTTTGAATGCATTAAAACAAATTATATTTTTTCCTTTTATACAACACTATATAATGCAAATTTAAATGTTTCGTGGGCCAACCTGACACACAACAACCAGTTGGAGAGGGAAAAAAAGGGGGCGACCAAGTGGAATTTTAATATTAGAAATGTAGATTTTGTGCTGCTGAATTGAACTTTCCAACTTTCCAATTTTACAGAATGGTTACCAACTTTTGAAGAGAATGGCGCCATGCCCCAGGCCGGGCCAACCCGATTATATGGTGGGCACACAACGATTCTCTTCTATTGCCCCGCCGAATTCTGGGGCCTGAACAAATCAAGTGACGTGGGAAACAAAAATAATATCATGCATAAAAAATGCAATGGTGGGCTGCTAAGAAATAGAAGGAAATCATTTAGTTGACTTAGCACTCCATCAGATTTGGTAGACCAACAGTGGGTCGGTTGGTAAAATTCAAACCATAACTAAATAGACTTGACTGAATGGATTAAACGTATCAATCATTTTTCTTTCAAATCAGAGGCTCGCCTTTCTAAATGCAAATAGAATGCGTAAAATTACATGAAATAAGTAATGTCATTTCCCACTGGATAAGCTATCAAAGCGTAAGCGTTCATGCAAAAGCCCAGTATAAAAAGCTCCAAACAGATAATCCATGGCGGACAAATCCCGGGCTTTGCCTTAACTTTATATGACATACTTTTTAAGTGGGGATGAAAAGAAATGCATGGGTAATCATTTCATGAAATTTAGATGATGGTGGAGGACACTGAGTGTTTAAGCTTTTTCAGTTGGGACCCATAATAACAACTGTGATGTTGCTCTTATCTATTGTTAATTTCCCGATGCAGTGGTTATAAAATATTCTATCTTTTTGTTTCTTTAGATTGTTTTATATGAATCAGTATCTTCTACGGTAGCTCTTAGTGCTCAGGATTAAGTATATGCACTAAAGTTACTGTTAGTTTCCGTGCTTCTATCCCAGAAAAGGTTGCCAAAAAGGCCTTTGCTTTGGAGTTATCTGCTTGATTTCAATTATTAGTGTTCTCGACCGCACTAAACATGCCGTTATCAGTACCAATGTTATCCAATTAAGCCTCCAATTAATGTTGTACATGAAAGTATTTGACGTTGCTTTCCTAGTGTGAATGATTTAGGGTTAAACATTGTTGTATTGCTTGAAATTCGGGTACCCATGCCCTTTCTTATGTGGATTTGTGCCAATGTGGATTTGTGCCAACCTTGTTAGTTTTTATTTGGATTTGTGCCCACCTTGATTGAATCTTTGAGAATGTTCATTTTGATGGAATCTTTCAATTTCATGATATATGGAAAAGTGACATTTTTGTGTTATGTTTGATTTATGATTAGATTTTTGTCGTCTTTGCTTATATTAATGTTTATATTTGCATCAATTATTCATCATTATTGCACTTTCAATCACATTTATTTGTATACATTTATTCTCTCCATCAAGGCCATTGTTATATTCTAGAGTCCATTTCCTAGTGATTTGGTGTTGCCTTGGTTCAACCGTAAGATGTTCAAAAATGACTTTGAAATCCAAATTTTTAACTTTCTTATTACCTTCTACTAGCCTTTATGGGTTGTCTTAACCTACACATGTGTCAAGCATGTTATTATGCCATGTTATTCACATATTGTCAATATGCAATTAATTGATCACTACAAAAGAAGAGGAATACAACAAAAATAGGGAATCATTAGAGTACACTTCAATTTCTGTAAGAAAAAAATAATCACATCTACATATAGATCATCTACATGTTAGTGAATATTGTCTTTGATATCACTCATTGTTATTAATTAGCCCCACTAAAAGAGTTTGACCTAAGAGAACTCATTGACCAATCAAGTTAGCAAACTCCTACACAATATCTTTACACACAACCTTACAAGATTGTCTACCTAGAAGATAAAGGAAAATATATTTGTAGGTGTGTATTTTCTCATATCGATATTGTTGATGTTCAAGCTTAAACTTTCATGCAAACCTCCACTAGTTGACATGGGAAGCATGTGAGTGTAGGATGCAATTTACAAGTTAACCTTAAAAAAATTTAAAGTTTACTCTTTGAAAGATCTTTAATAAGTTCCTTCAAAGAAAATTGTAAAGAAAAGGGAGAAGGAAGCTAAAGAAAAACTAATTTAATGTTAATCTATATAAAAATTAGAGAAATATGCATTGTACAAGATCAACATTCACCAAGTTCTATAGATTTTGCACAGTAATAAATTAAGAAATTACTTTAAGAATTCATAAAATGAATAAAAGGATATGAAATGAACAAAGAAGAGGGATAGAATTATCACAACTTCTTGTATTGATTAGTTGACTTGATGCATATTATAAATTCGTAAATTACAAAATAAGTCCTAGTACATGAAAGCTCGACTATATAATTAATAAATACTTGAGAAAATTGCATGAATGTAGATCTCTTGAGGCATGTGAAGAGGCATGTGAATTCCTAATATATGCTACCTACCACTTATTGCAAAAATATTACCTAGAAAATTTAGAACCGGATTGTATTGGAGACAAAGGGACACATTGTTGCTTGCATGCATTATTGTAACATAGTCGTGCCCTAATTCAAATTTAAAATGATAACCTCCTAAGAATCAAATTAGAAGTGGTGGCCACAATGTTAGAGATTTGGGATGCTATGCTTTTACTATTGTTTGTTTGATTTTTGAACCCCTAGATGTGTCCCCTTGTTAGAATAGTGAGTGGAAATATATCATGCATTGTTATGCCTTGGAGTGTGGTAGCTATTAGTTGTGTATTTGTAATGGAAGAGAATACAATGCAAATGGATGCTAATAATTTTATCTTGTATACACTACCCACTAATGACACAATGATATTAGGTTTTTTTTCCTACAAATTTTAAAAGGAGTGAAATGTTTTCATGTGGGTCTTGAGTGCATTTCTTTGCATTTATTTCATAGGATTGCATATTATGTGGACGAAAAGGAGGTTGGATACATAAAAATGACAACATAGATATATCAATCAATGGTACATCAGTTGAGTTTTTAGATTGCAAATCTCTTAGGATTGCACTAGGCTTCCATGTGTTTCGTAATGGTGCCAACTCTTCTTTCAAATTTCATATATGTTTATTAAGAGGTAGGATCACCAGACTACTTATGTGGATCTTTGAACTAATAATGGATCCATATGTAGTTTTCATATTGACAACCTCTATATTGTGTGTGAACCTGTTATCTTAGAAAATATCAAATGATTCTATTATGTTATTTTTTGTTCCTTTTATTTATGGATCTATAGAATAGAGGGACCCATCAAAGATACTCTATTTGATGGTCAATTGCACAAAAATATCCTGTAATTAGGCTACACTACTCTTTTACTCATTAGCCTATAAATTCTAGAAAAAGAAGAAGAATATCCACTAAAATATGAGAAGGATATATATACAGGGTATGTGTAGGATCATGATGGGCCAAACAATGGCGATATGTAAGTGATATGATGACCCATGTGGCTGACGACTTTTTTTTACCCAAAATTGATGAAATGAAAAAAGTTTTTAAAGGAGATTCTCAGCTTTCCACAAATATAAATTATTTTTTACTTTGAATTCAATAAATTATTATTATTTGTTTTCTATTTGAATTATGACTAAAGTCTTGATTGATAGGCTAATTGAAAAACATCTATAGCTTTCAAACGGTATCATATTTTTTGAATCTGAAACATATGTCACATTCTATGCTTCGCATACTATAGGATTAAAAAAAAAAATGAATTTCATGAAATTTTGACCAAGTTAAGGTGGTCAGACATATGACTTTTTATATTTTTTAAAAGTTGTAATAAAAAAATCATAATTAATTATTTACTTGGAAAAAAATTACAAAAAAATATGCATCACATCGGGACATGAGTCCTCTACTTATATATAAAATATTATAAAAAAATATTATCATTTTATTGTGGTTAGGGTTGTTAGACAAATACCTACTTCTTATTTTTCCCTAAAATTTAAGTACTACTACATTGGAATTTCAAATTTTCACCAAATAGATTTTTTTATTTTTTAAACAAATCTAGTAGTTTTAAAATTAAATTCAATTTGCTACAGATTATATTCTTACATATTTTTGAAATAATATAAATAGCTTATTCAAATTTTTACATCAAGTTGCCTAACTCTGATTTTTCTGAATTTTATTGCCACTTAAGGGCCTATTTTTTCCATGATGGAAGAGAATATAATTCAAATGGATGCTAATAATTTTATCCCGTATACATTACCCACTAATGACACAATGATATTAGGTTTTTTTTCCTACAAATTTTAAAAGGAGTGAAATATTTTCATGTGGGTCTTGAGTGCATTTCTTTGCATTTATTTCATAGGCTTGCATATTATGTGGATGAAAAAGAGGTTGGATACATAAAAATGACAACATAGATATATCAATCAATGGTACATCTGTTGAGTTTTTAGATTGCAAATCTCTTAGGATTGCACTAGGCTTCCATGTGTTTTGTGATGGTGCCAACTCTTCTTTCAAATTTCATATATGTTTGTTAAGAGGTAGGGTCACCAGACTACTTATGTGGATCTTTGAACCAATCATGGATCCATATGTAGTTTTCATATTGACAACCTCTATATTGTGTGTGAACCTGTTATCTTAGAAAATATCAAATGATTCTATTATTTTATTTTTTGTTCCTTTTATTTATGGATCTATAGAATAGAGGGACCCATCAAAGATACTCTATATGTTGGTCAATTGCACAAAAATATCCTGTTATTAGACTACACAAGTCTTTTATTCATTGGCCTATAAATTCTAGAAAAAGAAGAATAATATCCACTAAACTATGAGAAGGATATATGTACAGGGTATGTGCAAGATCATGATGGGCCAAAAAGTAGCAATATATAAGTGATATGATGACCCATGTGGCTGACGACTTTTTTTTTACCCAAAATTGATGAAATGAAAATGGTTTTTAAAGGAGATTCTCAACTTTCCACCAATATAAATTATGTTTTATTTTGAATTTAATAAATTATTATTATTCATTTTCTATTTGAATTATGACTAAAGTCCTGATTGATAGGTTGATTGAAAAACATCTATAGCTTTCAAACGGTATCATATTTTTGAATCTGAAACATGCGTCACATTCTATGCTTCACATACTATATGATTTTTTTTTTAAAATGAATTTCATGAATTTTTTACCAAGTTAAGGTGGTCAAACATACGAGTTTTTATATTTTTTAAAAGTTGTAATAAAAAAATCATAATTAATTATTTACTTGGAAAAAAATTACAAAAAAATATGCATCACATCGGAACATGAGTCCTCTACTTATATATAAAATATTATAAAAAAATATTATCATTTTATTGTGGTTAGGGTGGTTAGACAGACACCTACTTCTTATTTTTTCCCTAAAATTTAAGTACTACTGCATTGGAATTTCAAATTTTCACCAAATAGATTTTTTTATTTTTTAAATAAATCTAGT
Source organism: Sequoiadendron giganteum (assembly GCA_007115665.2). NCBI lineage: Eukaryota > Viridiplantae > Streptophyta > Pinopsida > Cupressales > Cupressaceae > Sequoiadendron > Sequoiadendron giganteum. Next base: position 508,056,340 of record CM021104.1, on the reverse strand, counting down.
AGTTTAGAAATTACATTCAATTTTCTATAGATTATATTCTTACATATTTTTGAAATAGTATAAATAACTTATTCAAATTTTTATGTCAAGTTGCCTAACTCTGTTTTTTCTGAATTTTATTGCCACTTAAGGGCCTATTTTTTCCATGATGGAAGAGAATACAATGCAAATGGATGTTAATAATTTTATCCCATATACATTACCCACTAATGACACAATGATATTAGGTTTTTTTTCCTACAAATTTTAAGAGTGAAATCCTTTCATGTGGGTCTTGAGTGCATTTCTTTGCATTTATTTCATAGGCTTGCATATTATGTGGATGAAAAAGAGGTTGGATACATAAAAATGACAACATAGATATATCAATCAATGGTACATCAGTTGAGTTTTTAGATTGCAAATCTCTTAGGATTGCACTAGGCTTCCATGTGTTTCGTGATGGTGCCACCTCTTCTTTCAAATTTCATATATGTTTGTTAAGAGGTAGGGTCAACAGACCACTTATGTGGATCTTTGAACCAATAATGGATCCATATGTAGTTTTCATATTGACAACCTCTATATTGTGTGTGAACTTGTTATCTTATAAAATATCAAATGATTCTATTATGTTATTTTTTGTTCCTTTTATTTAAGGATCTATAGAATAGAGGGACCCATCAAAGATACTTTATATGTTGGTCAATTGCACAAAAATATCATGTTATTAGACTACACTACTCTTTTATTCATTAGCCTATAAATTCTAGAAAAAGAAGAAGAATATCCACTAAATCGTGAGAAGGATATATATACACTTACATATATGTTATATATGTACATGCATGCATGTATATTTCCTAAAGTGGATTAGATCTCCTATCAAACATATTATATGGAATAGTGCACATCCACTCTAGGCTCTATGGAATGTACCCCAAGCTCTAATAAATGAATATGCACCTTACACTTTTAGAAATTAATTTTCATCTTATCTATGTGTACACATAGATATATGAGTATTATTAATATATGATAAAAATTTTAATTTTCTTCCTTTTAGTCCAACCACAACAGTTTGAGTAAAACATTTTTTGGAGGAATATATTTTCAACCCAAAGGGGTTTTAAATGAAACACCATAAAGCTTGTGTGGTACCTATGTGGCACAAAAAGTTTCATTCAAAAGTATTTATACATAACCAAAAGAAACAAATTTAAATAAAATATGCTCAAAGTTGTCATCCCACATGCCTTGTTAATTTTTCCACAATTGCATGCATATTTATCATGGAACATGCTAATGAAGGTTGTGAACTTTGGCTTTATCTATGTTAGTTGCATTTGCCTAAAAAATTTGACATACAATTCTTATGGAAATTTAAGATTAGAGGATAAAAAAACTTATTTTTAAAGGTAAGAAAAGGAACGCACACACACACATGTAATATATAATTAATGGTGAAATTTTATTTTCTTATAAAAAGGGTAAAAATTTATTGAAAATCAGAAAGGAACATTACAAAGAAAGCAAAGGGCCAAAGGCCCAGGAATTTGAAATAATACAAGAACACAACCCAACCAAAGTCAACCACACTCCATAACTAGCCTTATCCTCCGCAAGAATTCCCTCCAAGTTGTGGTGAAGTTCGAGATGAACAAACTCCCAATCCTCAATTCTCCAACCATCATCACACTCAAAAGCACATTTTTCCAAGCAATCGGCAGCCCTATTCCACTCCTATGGAATATGAACAAAAGTCACCGTTTCCATAAACAAACTAACTTGCAGAATCTGTTGCACACTCATAGCTAATTGCCAGCTGACACACATCACTTTTTGCTCAACGAGAAAATTAATCAAGATTTGAGAATTAGATTCACATATCAGGCATCTCCACCCCAAAGCATGAGCCCTCTCGAAGGTACATAGGATTGTGAATCCTTCCACAATGTTGATAGTCTTTGTCCCCTCATGGGAAAAGAAGAGGAAAATCACCGAACCTAAAGAATCCCTACCAATCCCCTTAATACTAGCAAGCCCAGGATTACCCCTGGAAGAACCATCAGTATTAATATTGAGAACTCCATTAGGCGAAAGCTGCCATCTGCCAACCCTATGAATTTTCTACTTCATCTTCCATCTTCTCCTAACACATGCAGAAGTCACAAACAACCCTTGAATCCCCAATCTCTGCACCACCTCAATATCCCTTTTCTCTTAAGGAAATCTCACATCACACTTAGCCTCCATCGTCTCCTGAATCATGCCCAAAATTCTCTTCCAGACTTGTTGCACAAGCTTCTTCTCGCCACAAAAAATATGACAATTCCATTCAAGCCAAATCTGCCACAGCATAAAGATACGCCCCATGTACCACACTTCCTGTAAAAATATGCCATAGAGGGAGGCCTACCCACACTATTCCAAAATTAAATCAATGAGGAAGCATGCACACAGGGGCTTTGCCAAACACCTCACCAGAAATGCCAAAGCTAGATTGCTTAAGGACAGCGGAAAAATAAGTGAGAAGACTCTTCCCCAACAGCCCCACACAAAACATAGACAAGAGGACCCTAGAAACCCCTCTTCTGAGTATTGTCCCAAGTCAAACACCTATTCCAGGTCAATATCCAAACAAAGCAATTACACTTTGGCCAAGAGAACTTGTTCCAGACCTTCTTCTACCACTAACTTCCTCCCCCTCCACCTTGTAGGACAATAACACCTTATATCCAGAAGAAACAAGTTAGACACCCATAGGATTAAGGGACCAAGCAAGCACATCCTCCTCTCGGAGTGAACTGCACCATCGACTGGAAAGCATACTTTTCAGTTCAGCACACTCTTCTTGCAAGCCAACATTTGGCCAGACATCAAGAGACCTCCATCTTTCCACCTCCAATTTCCCACAATGAGAGGAGGATTTAAATTCACTCACTCATGACCAACTAGCCTTGAGAAACCTTTGACAAATATTCAATAAATTAGGATATTGAGAAATGAGAGGAGGGGATCCATCTTGAGAATTAGAATAGAATTGAACCTTGATCCCCTTCTTACAAATCCAAAAAAAACCTCCTTAATAAGAGCAGCCCCCTTCTTGAGAGTGCCCCAAATCACCAAACCCTTCCCAACAAGGGGATAGTGAGGAATATCAGTCTGAGGAATCCCCAACAAATAATTTTGAGATAGAACCCGGGCCCAAATTTTATCCTGCTCAATGCACCACCGCCAATATAGCTTCGCAACTAGAGTCACCTCAGTCACAGAGGACTATCATAAACCAAGACCCCCATACTACTTCGGCCTACAAACAACCTCCCATTTTACCAGACTCCATTTGGAGGACCCTAGATAGCTAGCCCATAAAACTGTCTAGCAACAGAATCAAAATCCTTAACAAAGCTTACCAGGGCAATCCGGAGCATGCATCTGTACATGGGCAATGCTTGCACCACATACTTGATTAACTGAATATGCCTAGCAAAACATAACCACCAATGAGTCTAGTGATTAAATTTTACTCAAAATTTATCCAAAATATTCTACGAAGACTTCCTAGGCAATCTCCCATCTGAGATGGGTATTCCAAGATGGGTCAAAGGGAGAGTCCCTATCTGAAATCTCAGATTCTGAGAAATCCTCTACTGGATGGGCCCGAAGTGTTAAAAAATAAGATGGAAGATTTTTCCTCATTAATCAATTGTCCCGATGCAATTAGGTAGGTTCCAGCACCCTACGAATATTAGCAGCCTCTCTCATTGTAGCCAAATCCATCAGAGCAGTATCATCCAAAAAATGTAGGTGAGACTATAGAGGCAAGTCACCACCCCACCACCATCCTTGGATGAGACCACCCACCACATTTCTTTCAATTAACTGCCCCAAAACCTTAGGAAGGAGAAGAAACAAATATAGAGAGAGGGGATCCCCTTGCCGAAGCCCCCTAGATGCACCAAAAAGCTTAGAGTGTTCCCCATTAATAAGAAAAGAGAAAGAAACAGAGGTAACACAACTCATAACCCATTGGATCTATTCTTCCTGTAAACCAAAAGCACTGAGGACCTTCTGAAGGAAGGACCAAATAACTCTTTCATAGGTCTTAGCCATATCCAACTTAATAAACATCACCTTATCTTTGGAGTGGGCCATAGAGTGATTGGTCTCAGTTGCAATAACAATCCAATCTAGAATTTTCCTACCCACCACAAAGCCACTCTACTCTGCAGAAATCAGCTCTTTAAGCCCCTTCTTTAACCTGTCAACAATTAGCTTTGAGATGATTTTATAAATGACATTGCAAAGATAAATGGGACGAAACTGACTTAACCTATCAGCCCCATCGCATTTGGGAATGAGGATAAGAACGGTATAATTTTAAGCCCTTAGCATCTTCTTATTCCGCTGAGATTCCTAAACCACTTTCAATAGATCCAACTTGATCATATCCCAAAATTCTTGGAAAAACTCCACCGGGAAGCCATCGGGACCAAGTGCTTTCCCTTTCTTCATCTACAAGATAGTCTCCTCAAGTTCCACCAGTGTGATATCACTCAAAATAAATTCATTCATTTCCCTAGACACCAGAGAGGGAATGCAAGAAAGAATCTGAGCTTCTTCAGGAGACCGCCTTGTGAACCCCCTCTAAAAAGAGAGAAAAGATATTGCACCACCGTGCCTGAGATTTCAAGAAAGGAGGAAAGCTTCTCACCCCGATCATTCACCAGAACCGAGATAGAATTGCTTTGCCTCCTATCTTTTACTGAGTTGAAGAAAAAAGTTGTATTTTTATCCCCTTCTTGAAGCCACTCTATTTGAGGCTTTTGTTTCCAGTACACTTCCTCCCGCAACTTGCACTCCTCCAAAGCTTTCAAATCTTGAGCCTCTTCTTGTAACTGATCTTCAATCACCCCATCCTCCCTTATCAACCTCATGATACCATCCAAAACATCCTGAGCGGTCACCTTAGCATGAAAGACATTCCCAAAGTAGTGATGATTCCACCTCTTGAGCTGAAGCTTCACATACTGAAGTAATTTAGCAAAGGTATACATTGTCATGCCAAAAGTAGGTCTACCCCTTCTCCACTAGTCAGCCACAAAATCATACAAAGATTGGTCCCACAACCACATGAGCTGGAATCAAAAAGATGGAGAATGAGACACACGACTAGACTCAATAGCCAACTTGATAGGCCAGTGGTTGGATCCCCTCCAATCCAAAATTTCAAAGCTAAAAGACCACATACCACAAATCCAACAATAGGAAACTATGAACAAAACCAATCTCTCAGCAAAATAGTTATCCCCCACCCTATGGTTGTTCCATGTAAACTAACCATTATTGGGATTAATATCAACTAAATTCAAAGCATCAATGTTACCACACAAGAGCAGTGTAGAAGACTCTAGCCTTGCAATACCACAACGCTTTTCAGCAAGCTTAGTTATAGCATTAAAATCTTCAGCCATAATCTAGGGATGAAAAGGAGCCAAACCGCGGACAAACTAGATATGGGACCACAGAGACTACTTACCCTGGAGATCAGTAGGAGCATAGATATTAGATAGGATTAAAATCTCCCCCATCTCAAAGCTAGAAGCAATCATAGACATAGAAGACTTAGAAGACAACCACCAAAGAGGACGGATCTTTTATGAGTTCCACAGACAAGCTATACCCCTAGAAGACCCATGAGCACCAATTCATTGACACTCCCCATTCCTCCACAACTTAGGAGCCAAACTAAACATAATTTCCACTGATAGCTTGGTCTCCTGCAGAAAAAGAATAGCAAGGCCTTGATTTCTAGCCAAATCATGAATCGCTTTTTGTCTAGGGTCATTGTTCAAGCCCTTTACGTTCCATGATAAGACAATCATTTCAAGGGGCTCAAAAAATGAGAATCTAGAGTCTTTACCGACCCTGACTCCACCAAGGTCTCACCAATCAACTTGATCTTTCCCAGATCCTTCTTTCTACCAAGTTTGGCGGATTTCTCTACCCCACCTTTTTTAAGATCCCTTTACAAAAGGCCCAATTGAGAAGAGATCTTGTTTCTCTTAACTTCATCTAAAACTACAACTCACCCAGGATGAGAACAATCCCCACCACCTTTTGGTGCCTCAGGAGAAAGAAGCGAAAACTCTAGAGCCACCAACTATTGATCTGTATCCATGTGCAAGGTATCGACACTCGGTGGAATCAATGAATCTACAGAGATATTGTCCACTTGAGCTAAACCCTCAACCTCTTGAGCCATATTCAACAAACCCGGGTTCACTTCTCGTTGACTAAGATCATCCAATACCTCAAGCCTATTAAAAGTATCCTCATCCTTTCTTTCCTTTAAGGTCCTCTTTTAACCCCGGTTCCTGTTATGAGCTTTGACTTGAACAAAACCATTGGCACCAACCACCTCATCAAAAGCTAGGCCCTTCCCCTTATCGGCCGGAGGGGGGTTGTGAGGAGGTTGTGTAGCCTAAGACTCCACTGGCTTAGATCTTGGACATCTACACTGAAAATGACCGTACTCATGACATAAATGACAATAGAAAGGAAGAGTTTCGTAATCCAACTATTGCACCTAAGGAAATGACCCCACAAACATATCCACAACATCGGGTAAAGGCTTACTAAGATCAATTTCAACACAAATACGAGCATAGGTCAATGCTCTTTTACCCAGGTTTTGCAACGAAGACCCAACTAGTTTTACAAGCAGTGAAGCCAACAGGAGCAAACTATCCTCTCGACAACATTCCACTGGAAATCGAGGAAAATGAACCTACACTAAAACATGATTTAGTATCTCCTTCGAAGGGATAAATTCAGCATGTTATGGTTTGATAAACAACCACACTTGGTTATGGAAATAAGGGCCTCCTTCAAAGACCCTATTGTAATCAACCATGCAGTTAAAGGTAACCATAAAGTAATTATTGGCCAACAACATAACCTCCATTTCTCCTTTTGGCGCCCAATTCCTTTGGGCCCAAGTTTCCAAGAACTGCAATGAAACCCTCATCCCCAAACATTTGCAATATAAGGAGTGGTTCGAATAATATTCAACATCTTCGGCAATCATTTTGGGTGGGATCACTTGTTTAGGCCTCTCCAAGCAATGCTTGACACAACCCTTAATCTTCTTGAGCTTCGACACATTAGATGAACCTGCACCACAAAGCTCGGTATCCGGAGCAAATAAATTATTATCCAAAGTCTTCATCCCATGGTTTGGAGACTTCAAACCAAACGTCATCCGAAAATCCAACACACGAGACACCCCAGATGCCTCATCCCTATGTAACAACATCAGGCCTAAGATGGGCATGCAAACACCCTACATACTACCAACAATGTGTGGGGAACCCCACACCACCACACCCGACCACCCTTCACACACACACCCTACCAACTGATCCCTACCACACCCGTTCCAAGCAAAGGCTCAGTGGCAAGAGGAAACCCCCGCACCCACTCCATCCCAAGCCCACCTCGCAGCAACAAACCCAAACATGACACCAAGGAGTGCAGTAAGAGGAAATTCCAAGGCAAGGAACACGTCAACAGAGAACACCTCGCGGCCACCCAACGCATAACAAAAGAAAAAAGATAGATGCACCCTCGAATTACGCCAAAAATGCCCACCCCATAGTGCACAAATGAGAAAAGATTGATCACGAGCTAGGGCTCGAGTACCCTAGCTCGGCTCAAAAAGTTGCAGACGCCATCCTCAATTAATGGTGAAATTTTCATTCCCATGCCAATTCCTATTTAATTTGGCGCCCATTTTGATAAAATGTCTTAATACTACATATCAAAAAGTAGCACACTCTTATTCTAAGTTTGGCTCATGACCCAATATTTATATGAAGTCTCTATATTATTTAATTAGCTTAGATTTATATAAAGATATCTTATTCTCATGCAATTAGATATAGATAAGGAATATATATGCACCTTTTTGATGGTGGTATTTAAAATTTGATCATCGCCCTTGCGTGAGGTTTTCAATAAATTGGATATACAATCATAATCATTATATCAATGATACTTTTTTTGTGATATCGAATCATTTATCAAGGAAAAATGTAAGCAAGACATCTCAAAATCCTTTTCCCCAATGTGAAGCTCCAAATATATCTATTCATAAATAATGAAATTATTCAAATATAGGAGCTTTTAATTCTTAATCTTAATCACACACATGTGCAACCTAACTACATGAGTCTAAGTGAGTGTGTTGATTCCATTATGAAAGGTTTCCTTCACCAACTAGAACCTTTTCCTGGATGACACTCTATCTCCAACCTAAGTGAGTTTCAATAGTTCTTGATGCACTTAGATAATTAGTCATCATCATAATCATTCTTATTGATACTTAAAATAATCAAACTATCTAATCTAATTATTTTCTATTAAATAATTAATAAATAGTTCAATAGTTAAACTAGGAAAATTAAATGGGATGTGATAATTTCCTTGTACCATCCACCATGTGCTAACAATTGCAAGAAATTTTAATTTTTTTGAGTTTTGGTCATTTTTAGTAAATTCCCTAGGTTTTGGTAGTTATCAAAATTTTGGGCTTCCTCATGTAGGAATGCCTTTTCACCTAGGATTTTTTCATTGTTTCTATCAAGATTTTGGAGTTGTACATATTAGTATTCCATCATATTCATATGTAGTTTCTCTCTATTATTTTCATAATAATAGATACTTCATATGGACATCTCCCAAATCTTGACTCTTGACTCAATTTTTCCCTGTGTAATTTATCAAAAGTAAAAGTTGCAAGCTTCCTTATCCATGAATACCCTTCCCATGTCATGTCCAACCACTTATACTCAACACTCTAAAACATTACTATTGTTTCATATGTTTCCATTGATTTCAATGGTGTGGTGATGAAAAATGAACAAATCAGAGGAGTACTAATGGTAGAAGGTAAGGAGATAAGATAGGTATCATCTGTACATAGTTGTACCTTATCTTCTGAATTTTATGTAACCTATCTTTTGAAGTTCATATGTAAGATAAGTGCATGTCACCAATAGTCTTGATAAGTTTTGTTGATAATGAATATAATAGAAGCTATGAAGTCATATGGTTTGGCACTGAGTAGAATACATTACAAAAAGGTTGAAGAAAATTGGTTAAATAAAGTTCATATCAGAAATGGTGTCACAAAGTCAAGAAATTGTATTGCATTCTATTGCATTGGGTGATATGAGCTTGCAGATAGAGAGTATTACTAGCAACTACTCTTAGGTATGTGTGGTTTTTGATATGAGATCATGAGACCTACCACAAAGTTTTTACAGCTAGTAGAATGAAGATAGTTGTATAGTGCAGTTGCAGTCAGGATGGGTTAGAGGAATTCTTCACATTTCTTTGCACTTGATGATATAGTCTTGTGGTTTGGAGGATTTCTAGATATAGAAAATAAATCCATATATTTTTGAAAGAAAATTTGAGTGTGGAAGCACTTCCCTAATGTAAATCAATCAAGGAAGAGGTTGCAAAACTTTGTTTCAAATATTTAAACTTAGTAGTTTCACTTAAGAATGCACGTGAAATTAGATTAATTTTTAGATTTAAACCATTAAAATACATAACAAATAATTTATTTGGGAAAACCCTTTCAAGAAAAAACCCACACACCAAAGCATAAAACAATTGTATTTCCATTAAAATCAATTCTAGTACAATGTGCAGAGTTTATGCTCTTACAAGTGTTGTTTCACTATGATACAAATCTAGAGTGAATCCAAAAAAATAATGGTGTCTCAAAACATACTCAAAATCTCTACACAAATGCACTAAGGCATGAATACATCTCATACATGGGAATTGATTTTTCCATGTGGGTAAGTGCATGGATCTGTGACACAATTTTGATGCCAAATTGAAAAAAACTACAAAAAAGAGCATTGGCACATGCCGAATTTGGCGCACACCAAATGAGAAATTCATTTTGTGCATGCCAAATTTGGTGTGTGCCAAATGAATTTCTCATTTGGCATGTGCCAAATTTGGCACTCGTCAAATAGAAAAGTTGTACTAAACCAAAAAACTACATTTGGAACCTTATGTGTCTCCAAAAAGTGTAGCCTTGACACTTTTCAATCATTTGGGCCCTTTCTTGTGGTTTTAGGCCTAGTTTTGCTAAGAATTATAAGGTGTCTTGAAAAGGTGTTGTGAAGTGTTGTAACCCACTTTCAGAATTTTCTAAGACTCTTTGATCATATTTCAACTAAATAACCTCTTTCCAAGCCTTATTTCAAAGTGTTGTAAACAGTTGTAACAAACTCTCACACTTTCCTAGACATACATCAACCTAAGACCACCGAGGTTATGCATACACAAGTGTCAATTAGATCCCCCTCGATCAATTGACCTCATACATACCTCATGGGACATCCTAAAAATACTCTAATTCTTTACCCACCATCACACAAGCAACAAAATCCAACCACATCCGAACTCATCCTCTACCTGCCTAAGACCAACATTTCACACCAACCAAGTTCCCATGACATTGTTCACATATATGAAAGATTCTACACCACCAAGGCCAACTTTTCCAAAACTTTATTTACTTATCCAAATAAATAGCATTAGTTGTTTCTCCTTGCCATGTAATAATTGTAGGATAATAGGACACTCACTATTGCATGTTTTACATCCCTCGTGGAGAGCAACATACCATCATCCATTCCAGGCTCACCTTTGTCTTGCACTAAGTGGGGGAACTGGGTTAAGTATCCTTTTTCCTTGTATGTCACTCTTCGTTGTCTCTTTCGACTAATCGTTAACATTTCATGAACATATAAGAATAAGTTTGGGATGTGGATGACATGTCTTAAGTTGACTCGCATATGACATACTACTTCTTCATGATGTAGCTCAATTTGGAACCATATGAATTGGCATAGGGATTTCCAAGTTAACTCTCATGTCTTCTTAACACCTATCCTTGGCTACATTAAAGAAATTGGTCACATTGATGGTGTAGCAACCGCTATAAAGTGGGGGCATACATAGACAACATCTTTTTATAAAAAATTCATGGCATGATTTCTCTTTTTCCTATGATGTGTCCTCTTCTTGGTGGTGTCATTGGGTTTGATGCCTTCAAAGAGTGTATGATCAATTGAAGTGGCATGATACAAATAGGGCATCCCATGGATAATGATCTGACACCCTAACTTGTCCTATATTAGATACATTAGGCACAATTCTCCCTAAGAAGAAGACCTCGTATGAACCAATAAAAATCCAAATTAACAAAAATTTTACATAATATTTAAAAGCATTTACAACAAGCATTGTGGTGCCCTATCAAAGTTATCAAGCAAGATCACCTTGGTATGGTTAGTATGATGGGCCTCTGACATACTAGAATGAATTTCTCATTATATGGTTGGAAGACGACACGATGGCATGATTGTCTCACTAAAACACTTATTTGGACTTCTCATCTAATGAACAACCATAAGTTTCATCGCCTTAGAGTGAGTATGCATTTTTGGACAAAAAACCTAGATTTGATCCACAACTAGCTAGACAAACGGTCGAAGCTTGGTCCACCTTTTCATCTTTCTCTTTCTCTTCCTTCTAGTTCTTGTCATCGCATGATCATGTATCTCATTTTGATGCAAATCATTCACCCTTGAATGTGTCCTTTTGCACTGATGTTGATTTGACTTCGAATCTTGATTCCTGGGGGCTTGACCACCTCCTTCATCTTTTTCATTCTTCAGCGTCCACATTGGCACCACTTTACTACTTTAGTGTGTGTTTGAAGCAAGTTCATCCTCTCACTAAAGTGGGGGCTAAATGTGTCACCAAAAAGTGTAACCTTGACAGTTTTCACTCAGTTGGGCCCTTTCTTGTGGTTTTAGGCCTAGTTTTTCTAGGAATTCTAAGATGTCTTGCAAAGGTTTTGTGAAGTGTTGTAACCCACTTTCACACTTTTCTAAGACCCGTTCATCATATTTCACCTAAATAACCTCTTTCCAAGCCTTATTTCAAAGTGTTGTAAAGAGTTGTAACAAACTCTCACACTTTCCTAGGCTTGTCATCAACAATTCAACCCTTTCTTGTGTTATAATGACCCTCTAATGCACTTATAGGTCCTACCTAAGTGGGTTTCGGAAGACAATCCTGAAAAAAATCATTAATCACCTTTTAATTCCCTACAACCACTTTAAATTTTCCAAGTGGACTAAGTCCACCTTGGGCGACTTAGTCCCATTTGGCATAAAAATCAAATTTAATCTTAATTTCTAGTAGGATTTTGTCTCCTAAACCCTAAGGTCGGCCTATGATGTGTTATTTTTAGGGAATTAGGGAAAAATATATATAAATAAGGGTCTTTCCCCTCATTTTCACCCTAACTCTTTTATTCTATTCACTCACTCAATCTTCTCAATCACTCACCTCTCATTCTTCTCAAGCAAGCTATGGTTTTTGCATCCTACATCACCAAGAAATCTTTCCAAATGCAATCAAAGGCTGATTGTTGCAACAACTCAAGATCAACCATCATGGAAAGGTATTGACTCCATTACTCCATCTTTCATTATCTATTATCTTGTCTCTTCATTTGATTTAATTATCTAAAAGGGGTTTGACCAAGGCAAACCCCCATGCCCTAACAATCAACACTTTCTCCTTCTCTCGTGTGTTTCCAAATTCAAGTACATTGAAGGGTTTCAAGATTTTTTGAAGACCTCTCCTTGCTTTCAAAGTCAATAATCCACTGAAAGTCACCTTCAGTTCTAGAAATCAGAGTTTCAGAAGAGGACATCTATGAAAAACTGAAGTGCAGACCAAGGGCTTCCATCTCCACTTTTTGATTCTCAAAAATTCAAAAGTGGACAAAGTCACCAATAGTGGTGACTTAGTCCCACTAAATATTTTTTCAGAGGTTGTTTACATATTTAGACACCCATTTAGCAGAAACAGGTTTCTGGGCAATTTTTCCAAATCTGGGACTAAGTTGCCTAGATTGGCACAAGTGTCCTAGTCAACATCAATAGCAAATCCTAAAGGTTTCTAGAGCATCTCTAGATCACATTTCATTTCCAGGTGCACCCCTTCAATTTTATTCATTTTTGTAGCAGTTTGTTTATGTTTCTTAGGTCAATTGCATATCACAATGTGATTTGAAGCATGGTACACTTTCTAGGTTGTACATTAATAGTTGATTTCTATTTTTATTTTATTACATCTAGGGCATTTAACTTAGGAAAATTCTACACACATCTCAACTGCATTGGACCCCTAATCTTGAATGAGCACCAAGAATTTTTAGCGCAAAAGAGTCATTTTCTCAACTAGCTCCTAGGTGAAAATCCCTAGGAGCTCATTGGGGAATCCTCTTTCCCTATTGAAATTTTTTGGTGGCTCACCTTATTTTTTGTTCACCCATGGCTTGGCTTAGAGTTTTTCAGCTTTGCAACTCACACTCGCCAAATATCTTCTATTTTTCGCACTCTTAGCTTGCAATTTTTCATGAGGATGTCTCCAACATGTCAAAGAGGTCAAAGATTGTCAGAGGTATGTATTTTTATTGTTTTTATTTTGAATTTGATTTAGAATTTAGATTGAAATATATTTTTTTAATAAAACTTTGTTCTAATTCTCAGGGAATGAATCTCCACCTCCAAACATTGAGAATTCACAATCATGCCCTCTTGAAGAGCCTCCTAGACAAGAACAACCTAAAACCCCTCCATTAGTTCATAGACATCCTCAAGTAATACAAGAAAATATCCTAAATAAAATTGAAAACAATAATAGATACATTGAACAATTAATTGGAAGATTAACCGAGCATGTTGAAACCCACCCTTATAGGAGAGGGATTGTTGAATTGTTGAAGTCAATTGTATCTCATGTAGGAGAAATGAGTGAAAAAAAAAAATTGGTCAAATAAGAGGCATGAGTTGAGACAATTTTATGCTATTGGTTTGTCAAATGTAGATGTAAAGAAACAAAAAATTAGTAAATCCAATTTGTGTGCCCTATTCATAGACCCGAGAACCAACACACCTTTGTCTCATGGATTCAAGAGGTTCCCCATCCATTGGTGCCACCATGAGTTAATTAAAAATAAAATTTGGGAGTGGTGGTGGATAGTATTTGACTAGCCTCCATGCAATAACCATGAGGTACCAAAATATTTTTTGGGGAAACACTATTGTGATTTTGTCTTCAATAAGATGTTGGAAATTATTTTGACATCTTAGGCTTTTAGGATAGAGGTGGGGACTCTGCACATGATAGAATTGGTGCACAATGTAATCCACATTTGGCATTGAGAACCTTGGCCAAACCCATGGTGGAGCATGTTTTCATTCCTTCCATTGTTAAGGATAATGTAGAGGTGGACATGTTGGAGTCGATTAGCTTGCTCACCCAGACCATTATATAGTGTGTGAGGCCTCTAGTAGAGCCTAATGTGGAGGAGATGTTTATGCCTCGAGCTCCACCCCACCATTGTGGCACTTGTGGTGTTATTTTCACATATGATTATCAAAGTTCTCAGGATGCAGTTGCACAACCTACATTAGTTGTAGAGGTGATGGATATGATAGATTAATTGTTGAATAATACATTTGGCATTGATACTCAGGTAAAATTCAGCAAGTTCATTTAATTTTGTTTATTAAATTATATTTTGAAATTTAAGAATAACTAAATTAGTAGAATCAATATGATGAAATTTTAGGGTCAGCGTGTTCATGAGACGTGCTCCATTCCTACAAACCCTTATTCGTTATTTATGTTGAGTCCACAGGTATGCAACTAGCATTAAAGATATTATTATTGCATTTGAACACTTGGATGCTATATTTGAATTTTTGTCTCATAGCATGCTTTGAATGTCAAACAATTTCTTGGTGGACCTTTGAGATCCATACCTCACAATTCATTTCCTCAAAAAACTTTCACTCAGGTAACCTTTATTCATTAATGATGTTGTAAAATAATGTTAGCTAGTTTTCGTAATTTTGCATATACAAATCTACAGAATTGATGAGAAACACAAACATTGGTTAGTCTTGTGAGATCCTAATTATATTTACCATTCAAATTCCACCTCATTCTTCCTTTCCTTTCATCATGCATATTTTAACCATTTTATATCACATATCCCAATCTTTAACACCATATATATTATACCACCTTCCTCCATATTTCACCTTATACACATATCGTTACAAGAAACCTTTCCTTTTGCTCATTATTGATGAAATCTCTAATACATTATTACTACACACCTCAAGTTCCCACTTCATGTCCTATATTCAAACCTTGGACAACACCTAATTCACTTTATGGTCTAATGTTCCCTCCTTATTACTTCCCATTAACCTCTAGTATAGTTCACCTTAAAAATGTTTTATTATCCCATCCTAGCTCATCCGATTAATCTCTACTAGTCCATTCTATTTCCCATCATCCCCTCTTGATTGTGTCACATTATCTTCTCCTAATTCACTTTTTGTTCCTTTATTCCGTCCTAATCCCATCCCATTAACATTTAATAGTTCACCCTATTTTCCATGATCTCCTCCTAGCCCTTTCCACTAATATCTTCTAGTCCATCCTATGTGTCATTATGCCCTTCTACTCCCATCTTATTGTACCCATTATTATTTCACCCTAGATGTTCCATGATCCCCTATGTTCCTTTATACATTCTATGTTATACCATATTTATCTATCTCTCATCTTAGATAACACTTCTCTATTATTACTACACACAAGTGAAATTCCCACTTCATTTACTATAGTCAAACCCTAGACACCTCCTAATTCACCCTATGTTCCATTATTCCCTACTAATTGCATCCCATTAACCTCTAATTGTCCACCCTATATTTTTTATCCCATCCTAGTCCATCCCATAAATCTATACTAGTCTATCCTACTTTCCATTAACCCTTTCTATTCCCATCCCATTACCCTCTCCTATTTCACCTTATTATATGGGAGTGAATTTGCACCAATTGTGCAAATTCCCCTTTTACACATCCCTCACCTTAGAAAACCAAATCCAAAGTTGAAATTCCACATCACCCAACTACCTTCCTTCCAATTGGAATTCTTCTTCTATGTTGGCGGGAGAATTTTTGTTGAGGACACGCGCGTCACACAAACATCTACATGGCGCACTATCATCCCTAGCAGATTCCTGCATTTGAAGTTGGAAGAGGCATTGTACAAGTTTGATTGGGTTTGATTTTTAACGTCCCTCTTTGACCAACCAATCCCAAAAATGGTAGATTCTTCCCACTTATTCCTTCAAATTCATTCATTCTCATTCCATTTCATCCTCTTAGTAGCTCTTCACAACTTCTTGCATCTTTCTTTCACATTCTAAAGCATTTTCTATCATTATCTTCACTAGAAAACAACACTTTAACACTCCATTGCAGTAACAACACTCCATAAACATTGGAAAGCAAGCATGAAGCAAGCCATAGAAGCATGGACTTGGATTCCAAGTCTGCTTTCTCCTCCATTAGCTAGTGATCTTTTGCGTCGAGGTGGTAATGATTCGCTCCTCTCCTTTGTTATTTGGTTGAGTAGTTATTTACGTTTTTGTAGTGTTTATTGCATCTCTATTTTCTCTACTTTGTTATTGCATATTTCTCTCTCATTTCTATTTGGCTATCCATGGAGGTGGAAAAACCAAAATGGGGGTCTGACTAAGGCAGACCACTATATAGCCCCAATAATTTTCCCCTCTTTCTTATGTGTAGATGAATTCTAATTTGGAGATAGCTAGAAAACTAGTGCCTTGGTGAGATCATGTTTGGCACTTTAGCTCTCATATATCTATTTTATCATCTTTGTTTGTACCTTTTATACTTTATAGTTTTGTTTTTCTCATTTAGGAATACTTAGATAGGTCATCAGCTTGTTTTTTGGTGATTCATATTATACTTTTTGTCCTCTAGTCGTATAGACACCAACACACCTATGAGATGCTAGTGTGTCACGATGTCATACAAGAACCATGCTTACATCCTTGGACATAGAGCTATCTGAGGTATAGTATCGACTCTGAAAACCAACTCGCCCAACCTAAATCTAGACTTTTGGCCTGAAGAGTGATCGAAGTACATTATAGTCCTCATCATTCTCGGCTCCTATTTCAATACATCCCTTTAGAGTGTTAGTGAAGCCCTCCGCTCTCATCTCTCTGTGAACTGGAGCATTGACATGGTTTGTCCCCCTCTCTTACATTTTTTGTGAACCTGACGTGAACCAAATTCTACCCATTCATTGGTATTGAATATTTTCGCTTGTACCTTGTGTTCGTTGTGCCCCTAAGTGTTGTGAAGTTTTATAAGCATCACAACCCAATCCATGACCTCTAGTTATATTGCTAGGAGAAGTGTATGACACCTTCCAATGAAGAAGATGAAGGTCACTTCTGGTCTCTTTTTTGAATCTACCATTGATCTTTCTACCCAGGAGTAGTTGTTGAGGGGCAAGGTAGGATTCTTTGATGAAACCAACTACATCCCAACTCCTCCTGCATCTCCTACCCCATCATCGATGGATGAGCATGACATTATTCACATTCCTTTAGAATATATCTCTACCCTTACCAAAAGGTTGGGAGACTTGGAGAATCGCCTGGAGAAGGACTCGAAGATGGATAAGGCCACTAAGATTATTAGTGAGATAAAGTATATGGTGGGAAATGACCAAATAGGTATAGAGCTCCTAGCTAGCCTCTTTAGTCTGACTAAAGCATGTGCCTCTCCAAACAATGCTAACATTATACAAGGTGCCTCTCTGGAAGAACATGAGAGACAATTAGGAGTGTCAATACCTCCCACATCCATATACATGGATGGCATGGTCCCTTCAATTAGCATCCCCTTGCCTCTGAGAGATCTGAAACTATCGAAGTAAACATAATGCACTTATGTTTTAGTTTCACCCCTCCTGTCACCTCTAGTAGTGGGGGTTTTGGCAGGTTGAGTGGTGGGGGCTTTGTTAGTGGTCGTAGCTTTGGTAGTAGGGGTATTTCTCATAGAGGTGGTTCCAATGGAGGCAATGGTGGTGGATTTGAAAATTGAGGTGGCTCCAGTGGAGGCCCTACTACTGGTGATGGCTCTAGAATTGGTTCCAATGGTGGCCACATTTGGC
Organism: Sequoiadendron giganteum; assembly: GCA_007115665.2. Classification (NCBI taxonomy): domain Eukaryota; kingdom Viridiplantae; phylum Streptophyta; class Pinopsida; order Cupressales; family Cupressaceae; genus Sequoiadendron; species Sequoiadendron giganteum. The sequence goes on along the minus strand of CM021104.1, from coordinate 508,038,169 downwards.
AATTTCAGAGGTGGCTTCGGTGTTGGTTTTGGAGGTGGTCTCACTGGTCCTATGTCATCTAATGACCCTATTTTGAACACCCTTCTTCAGAATATGGGCAAGATGCAAAGCCAACTAGTGAGTCTCTCCCAGACCTTTGTCCAGCCTACCTTTTAGTACTTCTTCTAACATAACTCATTATCGGTAGCAATCTTAAGTACGCCCTTCCCAAAAGGAATGGAGATTCCTAAATTTGAGAAGTATGGTGGAAAATGGGACCCACAAATGCATGTTTCTTCCTTTAATGCCCTATAGACAGACTTCTTCCATCATGATGCATTGATGGAAAAATTATTCACCTTATCTCTTAAGGATACAACACTCAAGTGGTATTGTTCCTTGCCCAATAACCCTATTTTCTCATTCTATCAACTTGTAAATCATTTCCTCAAAGAGTTCCAAGCCAACATCAGATCGAAGATCACCATTTTGGATCTCGTCTAATGCAAGAAAGGGGATAATGAGAAGATTACTAATTTCATAGCCCGGTATCAAGTGCTCTTCTCACAAATTTTGTACCTGTTGCCTGATTCTGATGTGTAGAAGGTATTCATAGGGAACTTGCAAAGACCTTGGTAGGAAAATTTCACCCTTATGAAATACCCTTCTTTTGTGCATCTGTGTGCAACACTATGAGAATATCAACATATGGTAGTTCAATTTGGGGGACCATCCTCATGTTCTTGTTTGGAAGGTAGATCTATTGTATCAATCTTAGAAAAAGGTAAGGCTATTACGAATGTAGTAGCCACTACGAATGATAATGACCTTAGATGCAATAGAAAATTCACAAAGTTAGAAAAATATTATTCTTCCATCCTACAGAGGTTGTTAACGGATAAGATCATAACCTTGGAGAACCCTAAGCCTCTCAAGGAACGTTACCCTAGTTGGGATGATGAAAATGCCTTATGTCTATATCATGAGTTAACGAAAATTATATTGAACAATGTATGCATCTGCATCATGAGATATAGGACCGCATCAAGGATGGTACTATTCATCTTGATGAAAGTAAACAGAATGCAAAAAAATCAATGGTAAAAGTGAATAGTGAGTTGCAGATATACACGAACCCGTTTCTGTCACATTTTACTAGCTTCATGATTATGATCCCTTTGATTCTATCACTTAGCCTAAAGAATATGTTAAGATGGTTACAATTACTCCTTCCATGTAGCTTGTGACCGGCTCGCTAAACATGACATTCACATCACAGGATGTGCCCTTGAATGATAAGCCCTCTCCCCTTTTCATTCATGCTAGCCTCAAAGGGAACATTGTGACAGGAGTCCTAGTTGACCCTACAAGACAAGTGAATGTCATTACATAAGATACATTATGATTGAACTCATTACAAAAGGGTGAATACGAAGAAATGAAGTCCATCATATATACTCATGATAGCCTTTCTCTTAAACCTTACATTTTGATAACTTTATCTATCCTAGTTGGACCTAGGGTCGTAAACACATTCTTTGATGTTATTATGAAGTAAGATTTATTTAGTGAAGGTAGGAATACCTGGCTAGCTTCCGCGAATGGAATCACCTCTGTCATTCACAAATGTTTAAAGTTCTCCCATGAAGGTGTTGTGCACATAGTGCATGACACTGGGTACCAACCATTAGTATCCTGTGGGGGATATTCATTGGATCACTTTTGGCCCACCTCGATCGGTTTCCTTCCTCTAAGAGCAGACCTACTTTATAGGAGTTATGTAAACTACAAGACTGGGGAAAAATTAAAGTCGAATGTGACCTTCTGGTAGCACAATAGAAAGTTGCATCGCCTTCTCAAAAGGGGAAGGAGAATTTGCCACGTCCCTGAGATGGCTCTCCTACTCCCCTTTCCATAGAAGAGTTATGGATGAGTATGTGAAGGTTCTACCCATTGAGCCCAATGATTTTAGCTTGGGAAAAACCCAAGATTCAGATATCTGATCTTCCTACCAAACCACCTAGACCCTAGTACAACATATATGGTAGAAAGAAAGGTCCACATGGGAAATCTTCTATGTCTCAATCCTCATAGCCTCCTATCACTCCTACTCCAAAAGCAGTAAACGGGAAGAGGCTCGTTGTCGAGGCACTATAGCCAACTCCCCCCGTTGTTTCCCAGCTTGCTCGTCCTGCTCTTGTTCAAGAGCCTATCCTTCTATTGGAAATAGTTGTGGTGGACACGCCCATGGATGAGCAGGATTCCTCCGCCCCTTTGCAACCTATAGCCTCTAGCTCAAAGAGTCACAAAAACTACCTTGCGCATGAGTGTAAGCACCGGAGGAAATCTTTCACGACTGAGTAGTTCACTTTGGAAAAGAAGGATGAGGAAATGATCACCCCTACTTTAGGGCCTCATGTTTTTGTTGCAAGGTGTGACCCTTGGTCTCTTCTTCTTGTGGTAGGCGTATTCCAATGTGGCTCTTGGGCTTTGTGACATGGTTTAACTGCCTCATGTGGATCTTTATCTTGTATAAATCAAGAAATTGTATCGAGCATTAATAGGTTGATCTTTTGGTGCAACGACAACTATCTGTGCAACAATTGGTATCAGAGCCGAGGTCACAGGTTTGAACCCCGCACTTGCGCTAGGGGAGCATTGTTGCAATGTGTGACCCTTGGTCTCCTCTTCCTGTGTTAAGCATAGTCTAGTAGAGTACTTGGGCTTCATGACAAGGTTTAACCACCTCCTATGGATCTTGATCTTGTATAAATATAGTAGCTATATCGGGTATTAGTAGGTCAATTTTTTGGTGTAATGATAACCACTTGTGCAACAATTGTGTCCTCCTCTCTCCTCCCCTCTAATCCTATTCAATCAAGCTCCATATCACTTCTGGCTTTTGTTGTAAGTGTGATTGTGCCTGACCCCAAAAAGGTGCAAGTGTTCATCACTCCTTTGCTTGAGCAACCCTTGTTGATGTCTCTTTCGGACATCCTACCTTTCTTGAAACCCGTGGACAAGGCAAATACTTCGGTGGTATCTACCATAGTTTTCTCCTCCTCTTACTTTGCACCTCTCGCCTCATCTATGGGGAGTTCCTAGCCCCCAATGAATCTGAGGGTAGAGGTTGTCTCGTCCAGCAATGGAGGGCATAAAAGGATCCCACCTTCTCTAAAAGGTGGTCCCATGCTAGCTTGTTCCATTCTAGTGATGAAGCTAGCTCCGATGAGCCAAGCGGTGAATCTCGGGTGTAGTCTTCTTCGTCTATTGAGTTATGACATGGCACTCTAGTAAAGTGCATTTTTAACTCTCTGCATGAAGTTTTAACCTTGTCAACGATCTTCAAAAATTCATCAAGACCATAGCACCACAAGAGCTGAACAAAGAAGACCTTGAGGGTCCTTCTTCCTTGGCCCTTATCACGTGATGGTCAAAATCTCCTCCCCTTAATATTCCTCCACTATAGGCTCATCCTCCTTACCCTTATGATTATTTAGAATGGGAAGCGGATGACCACTTGATCGATCAATATTAGGGGGAGGCCTCTTCTTTATCTTTAAATTAGAGGTGTGTGTGGTGTAATTTGTTCACCCATACTCATGCTATGTGTTCCTAGATGACCCTTGTCACCCTTGTAGGTGCTTGGATATAGGAGTGATTTTTTAACTGTAAACCTTCTTCTATCCATATCATCATTCTTCCATGTTTGTGTTCAATTTTTGATAAATTGGGGACGATACAAAGTGTTGGGGAAATTTTAGCTTCCCTTCCATGTTGACACATTTTTTTTTACTGTGTCTTCCATGAATTCTTCTTGATCTAGTTGGGGATTGATGATCTTTCACCTCGCACCATGGTTACCTATTATTTATATGAGCATGAGTAGATCTAACCCAGCAAGACCAAATCCCCCTGTGTCCTTTATTTATGATTACTTCTCTTTCACTCCTTGCTTATCTGTCTCTCCTCTTTACTTGAGTTGTCCCTCTCATGTGTGACAATGCCATTTCTATGATACTTTGATTTTTATAAAACATATTCATTACCAACAAATCTTTTCTTGAAAATCCTCAAAAACAGTTCTTTTTCAAAAACGACATTCACAACTAGGACCCCTAATGGAACACATTTCCTTCATCAAGGGTTTGCAAAGAAAAAAACTGAGAAATTTCCTCTAAGGTGCGAGAAGCTTTGACCTTCCCCTTGGGAGGGGACATTTTCTTCCTTTTGAATTCCTTGATGAATTGAACTTCTTTCGAAAGGATTCCTTGATGATGAATTGATCTATTTTTCACTTTCAAATAGCGTGTCCCTTGACTGAACCCCTCTTCACATCAATTTATCGACGTATCCCTTTGAAAACTTTCCAATTTTTTATAGTCTTCGTGACTGTCCACTTGATTTCCTATGTGGCCGCTTTGTTTTCAACAAGCTTTATATGTGGGTAAACATCTTGCTTTGTAGGTGCACCTATAAAGCCACTTTCCAATTTTCTTTGTGGAGTCTCCTCCTTGAAAGACATCTTGGGGGATGGCTCCTTGCAGGTCTACAGACCTATAAGGAGATTTCATCTAGGTTTCCCTCATGTGAGATCTTGGGGGATACCTTCTTGCAGGTGTACGGGCTTGTAAGGCACATACATCATGGGGCTTCCTTCGTGTGAGAGATCTTTGGGGCTGCCTCCTTGTAGATCTACGAGCCTGTAAGATACTTTCATCATGTGGAATTTGTCCATCATTGGTCTGAGGGCCTTCGGTGTACCTTGTGCAACTTCATAGTTTTGTGGGGCTATGGAGTCTTTTATTTTGTCATGCACTTTTGAGCTCACCAAATCATGGTCCACTTCCTTGATGCTTCAAGTATACATTTCTAACCCTACTAATGCTTTGATCTAATTTATCAAAGACCTCATGAGTATTCGTACTCGCTAAAGTCATGGAAAAATGTATAGGATTAAATTTTTACCCCTTGCGCAAATTCCCCTTTTACACATTCTCACCTTAGAAAACCAAATCCGTAGTCAAAATTCCACATCACCCAACTGCCTTCCTTCCACTTGGTATCTATCTACTATTTCGGTGGGAGAATATTTTTTGGGGATGCGCAGCAATGCATAGATGTCCGTGTGGCATGCTACCGTCCCTGACGGATTCTTACGTCTAAAGTTGGCAGAGGTGTTACACTTTCAATTGGGGTTGATTTGTAATGTCCCTCTTCAACCAACCGACCCCAAAAATAGAATATTCTTCTCGCTTCTTCCTTCAAATTAATTCATTCTCATTCCATTTCATCCTCTTAGTAGCTCTTCACAACTTCTTGCATCTTTCTTTCACATTCTCAAGCATTTTCTAGCATTCACTTCACTAGAAAACAACACTTTAACACTTTCAGCAACAACACTCCATTTCAGCAACAACACTCCATCAACTCTGCAAAGAAAGTGTGAAGCAAGCCATAGCGGCATAGGCTTGGAGTCTTGTAAGACCTCCCTTCATCATAATTGACATTGTGGTGACCTTTCCAAGTTCGCTTTCACCTCCATTGGCTAGTGAACTTTTGGGTGGAGGTGGTAATGTTTCACTCCTCTCCTTTGTGATTTGGTTGAGTAGTTATTTATTATTTATAAGTGCTTATTGCATCTCTATTTTCTCTACTTCTTTATTGCATATTTTTCTCTTGTTTCTATTTGGCTGTCCATGGAGGTGGAAATACCAAAATGAGGGTCTAATTGAGGTAGACCTCTATACCGCCCCAAAAAATTTCCCCTCTTTCTTGTGTGTAGGTGAACGGGCATTTGGAGCTATCTAGAAAACTAGTGCCTTGGTGATATATTTTTCACTTTAGCTCTCATCTATCTATTTTATTATTTTTGTTTGTACCTTTCATACTTTATAGTTTTATTTTTCTCATTTAGGATTACTTAGCTAGGTCGTCAGCTTGTTTACTGGCAGTTCATTTTGTATTTTTTATCCTCTAGTTATACATACGCTAGTGCACATGTGAGATGCTAGCGCATTGCTCTGTAGTCCTAGAACCACACTTCCGTCCTTGAATAGAGAGTTATTTGAAGTATAGTATTGACTCTAAAAATTATCTCACCTAGCCTAAATCTAGATTTTGGGTCTGAAGAGTGATCGAAGTACATTATAGCTCTCATCATTCTCAACTCCTATTTCAAGACATCCCTTTAGAGTGAGGTAAGTTAGGGCAGCCCTCTGCTCTCAACTCTTCGTGACCTAGAGCCTTGATGTGGTTGGTCCCCCTCTCTTAAATTTATGTTCCATTATCTCCTCTTGGTCTTGTCCCACTATCATTCCCTAATTCACCCTATGTTCCTTTATTTCTTCCTAATCCCATCCTATTAACCTCCAATAGTTCACACTATATTTTTTTATCCCATCCTTGCCCATCCCATTAATCTATTCTAGTTCATCCCATGTTCCATTATCACATTTGACTCCCATCCCATTGTACCCTCTATTATTTCACCATATGTTTCATTATCCCCTCTTGGTCTTGTCTCTTTATCCCTTCTACGATATAGCACCTCCATCCAAATTTTATCATATACACCATTAGAAGAAATCTTTCCTTCCACTCATTATTGACCAAAGTTGTCTTCTCCATTACTACTACACACCTCAACAACCAACTTCATGTGCTATAGTAAAGCCCTAGACATGTCCTAATTCATTGTTTGTTCCATTATCCCTTTGAAAGTTTCTAGTAACATATTAATCCTCACTTCATTCATGTGAACTTCGTTGTGGTATTATCACTATGTTGACGACATTCCCTCATTCACATTATTTCATCATCATATGCAATTTGAATCTCAATGAGCACTGAACTTTAAAATTTGCAAGATTTTGGACTATCCTAGTGGACTTAGTACTTTCACCATTCTATGACCTATAACACTATACTGTAGTCTCAACTGAGGCCAACCATTCACTCTTTCATTTATGAAAGTTATAAAGAGACTACCTGAACTTCTTTATATGACTATTACATATGTTGTTTCATTTGCAGTTGTTGAAATCGGACAACCCTGGTGATGTTGGTGGCATGATGGACCATGAAGTTGTTGCATCAATAGCCAGTTTTGATCCTTTGAGAGAGGTCTACAATAGATTAGTCGATTTGACATTATATTTTCTCTTTTATGGTCTATTATAGAAAATTTTCAAGATACTTTTATGTACTTTAATTTTTATCTTGATGGTTGCTATAGGTGGTTGTCACTCCAGATCGTGGATGTGCTAATGTTGTAAATGTGCATGATCACTATATGTATGTGGTAAGTGATTATATTTTTTTATATTTCATTCCATAATTCAATTTCTATGTATTAACATCTTTACTTTTTAGTATATCAATTGAATTTCTAGAGTGAAGAGAGGACTAGTGAGCATTTTTGAAGGACGAGAGAACCAACAGGCACTCCATCTAGCCGAATTTCAAAGGCAACACAAAATCTATTTCCTTCCACTAGAGGGAAATCACTATGTATTAGGGTCATTTGTTGTATGCCTATGTGGCATTTTGGAACATATGTTTTGTACTATCGATATATATGTGACATTTTATGTCCATATGGCTCTTTTGTAGTAAGCCTGTATGGCTTTTTTGAATATATTATATATAGTTTTATCAATATATATCATTGTATAGCCTTACAGATTTTTTATTAAAAAAAATCTTATTTTGTTACTATCATTCTTGAATAATGTTATCATGTGTATTGTGTAAATTGTATGCTTGAATGTTGTAGACATGGATTTTGTTTACATCTAATACTTAAATAATTATTGTCAATCACTCAATAAACTCCATCTAATGTGTATTGTGTAAATAAGCTCCATTCTTTGTGGTTTGTATCCTTTGTAATGCTTCAATTACTTGTGATTCACTTATTCACATGTATTATTCACTTATTCATGTGTATACTTCACATATATTGGATGTATTCACATGTATGCTTCATACTTCCAACGTATAATTCATTTGTTCATGTGTATCCTTCATGATTTGTATGTATAATTCATGTATTTTCATGTATGGTCCATGCTTCTTGAGTTCTATTTTTGTCTAGTGGCAAGGATTTTAAGACCAAAAGGTTTCAGATGAACTATAAGAGCTCCTTTCCATACAAAAATATCATAGAAAAATGTATTTCTTTTAATTCATGGTTAAGGTTGGGATCAAATAACTAATGGTTTTGATTCTAAAGCTTAGCAATCATTGCATTTGAATCTATAGAACAAGTGGATGTTTCAAACCTCATGGGCATATATATACCTCTTTGAACTTGTATGAACGTGCATCAGTTGACATGATAGTTGTTGATCCAACCAGAAAAATTTATTTGAATCTACTAATATGAACACGCCTAGTGTAAATGTACCCACACAGGTGCATTGGAACAACTCGTTTGGTCACATGAGCTATAGAACGAAAGTTGCACCACTTTGCAACTTTGTACTACTTATATTTGACAACTTTTCCCCAAGCGAAAAAGTCACCACCACAGGAAAATGCCTCCAGAATAGCAAAAACCAAGAGAGATTATTTTAGAGGGGGCCAATGCAATCTTATAGCCTTAGATGAGAAGTTTCTAAGTATCATGGTGTCTAAGTAATAGTCTGTCGAAGATTGGAGACATTTTGCACTTTGGACTCTTGAGGGACTCAGCCGGTTAGACATAGCTTGGAGTGATTTGGTGTTTTTTGATGTGAAATTCGACAACGTCTAGCATAAACATATTGACCTGAATGTGTTGGAATAGTTTGTTTGGTCACACGAGTTGCAGAATGAATGTTGCACCACTTTGCAACTTTACACTACTTGCATTTTACAAAATTTTCTCCAAGTGAAAATTTTCCACCATGGGAAAATTCCCTTGAGTTAGCAAAAACTAAGAGACCTTATTGTAGAGGAGCCCAACATGATCCAGTAGCCTCAAACGAGAAGTTTCTAAGTGTCACGATGTCCGAGCAACAGCCCGTTAAAAGATTACAGTCATTTTGCACTTTGGACTCTTAGGGGATTCAACCAGTTGAATGTAGCCCAAAGAAATTCAACATGTTTGGGTGTGAAATATGACCATTTATAGCATAAACTTAACCACCCACATGCATTGGAACAATTCATTTGGTCACATGAGTTGCCGAACAAAATTTACACCACTTTACAACTTTCTGCTGCTTGCATTTGACAAATTTTTTCCCAAGTTAAAAGTCGCCACCATGGGAAAACACCTCTGAGATAGTGAAAACTAAGAGATTATTATAGAGGAGCCTAACACAATCCCATAGCCTCATATGAGAATTTTCTAAGCATCCTGGTTTTTGAGTAATAGCCTATTGAAGATTATAGTCATTTTGCACTATGGACTCTTAAGCAATTCAACTTGTTGAACATAGCTCAAATAGATTCAGTGTGTTTGGGTGTTAAAGAGGACCATGCCTAGCATTAACATACCCAACTGGATGCATTGGAATAGTTTTTTTGGTCACACAAGTTTCAGAATGAAAGTTGCGCAGCTTTCCCACTTTACACTACTTGCATTTCACAACTTTTTCCCCAAGTAAAAAGTTTCCACCACAATAAAACGCCTCTGAGTTAGTAAAAACTGAGATATTTTATTGTATACAAGCCCAACACAATCCTGTAGGCTCAGACGAGAAGTTTCTAAGTGTTACAGTTTCTAAGTAACAACCCATCAAAGATTGTAGTCATTTTTCACTTTGGACTCATAAGGGATTTTGTCGATTGAACGTAGCTCGAAGCGATTCAGCATGTTTGGTTGTGAAAAAGGACCATGTATATTGTAAATGTACCCACTGAGACACATTGGAATAGTTTGTTTGGTCACACAAGTTGTAGAACAAAATTTTCACCACTTTGCAACTTTACACAACTTGCATTTGACAACTTTTTCCCCAAGTGAGAAATCGCCACCACAAAAAAATGCCTTCAAGATAGAAAAACCTAAGAGATTATTTTAGAGGGGCCCAACATGATCCCATAGGCTTAGACAAGAAGTTTTTAAGAATCATGGTGTTTGAGTAATAGCCCATCAAATATTGTAGCCATTTTGCATTTTAGACTCATAAGGGATTCTACCAATTGAATGTAGCTCAAAGTGATTTGGCATTTTTTGGGTGTGAAAGAGGATCATTTCTAGCATAAATGTACCCAATCAGACATTTTGGAATAGTTTGTTTGGTCACTTGAGTTGTAGAACAAAACTTGCACCACTTTGCAACTTTACACTACTTGCATTTGACAACTTTTTTCCCCAAGTGAAAAGTCACCACCATGGGCAAACACCTCCGAGATAGAAAAAATTGAGAAACATTATTGGAGAGGGGTCGAACACAATCCCATAGGCTCAGAATACAAAAATATAAGCCTCACGGTGTCCAAGTAACAACCCGTCAAAGATTGCAGTCATTTTGCACTTTGGATTCATAAGGGATTATGTTGGTTGAACATAGCTCAGAGAAATTTGACGTGTTTTGGTGAGAAAGAAAATAATTCCTAGTGGAAACGTACCCACTCAAACACATTGGAATGGTCCATTTGGTCACTCGAGTTAAAAAATGAAAGTTGCACTACTTTGCAACTTTACACTACTTGCATTTGACAACTTTTTCCCTAATGAAAAGTTGCCACCACAGAAAATTCCTTCAATATAGTGAAAACTAAGAGAGGTTATTGTAGAGGGGCCCAAAATGATCCTATAAACTTAGATAAAAAAATACTAAGAATCATGGTGTCTAACTAACAACCTGTCAAATATTACAACTATTCTACACTTTGGACTCAGAAGGGATTCTACTAGTTGAACGTAGCTTAGTGTGATTTAACATGTTTGGGTGAAAAATAGGACCATGCCTAATGTAAACGTACCAACTTAGACAAATTGGAACACTTCATTTGGTCACTCGAGTTGCAAAACAAAATTTGCACCAGTTTGCAACTTTACACTACTTGCATTGGAAAAAAATTTCCCCAAGTGAAAAGTCACCACCATTGGAAAATGTTTCTAAGATAGAAAAAATAGAGAAAGGTTATTGTAGAGGGGCCAAACAAAATCCCATAACCTTAGAAGATAATTTTCTAAGCCTCACGGTGTTTGAGTAACAACCCATCAAAGATTGTAACCATTTTGCACTTTGGACTCATAAGGGATTTTATTGGTTGAACGTAGCTCGGAGCAATTAGGCATGTTTGGGTTTGAAAAAGGACCATGTCTAGTGTAAAAATACCAACTTGGATGTGTTGGAATAGTTCATTTGGTCACTTGAGTTGCAGAACAAAAGTTGCGCCACTTTGCAACTTTACACTACTTGCATTTGACAACTTTTTTCCCAAGTGAAAAGTCACCACCACCGGAAAACGCCACCAAGATAGAAAAAAAATGAGAGAGGTTATTGTATATGATCTCAACATGATACCATAAGCTCAAATGAGAATTTTCTAAGCCTCATGGTATCTAACTAATAGCCTATCAAGGATTGCAGCCATTTTGCACTTTGGACTTATAAGGGATTTTGTTAATTGAACATAGCTTGAAGCGATTCGGCATGTTTGGGTGTGAAAGAGGACTATGCCTAGCATAAAAATACCCACCCAAACAAATTTGAGTATTTTTTGTGGTCACTCGATTTGTAGAAAAAAAATTGCAACACTTTGCAACTTTACATTACTTGCATTTGACAAATTTTTCTCCAAGTGAAAATTTGCCACCACAGGGAAACACCTCTGAGATAGTGAAAATTGAGAGGGGTTATTGTAGAGGGTTACAACACAATCCCATAGGCTTAGTTAAGAATTTTCTAAGCCTCATGATATTTGAGTAACAGCTCGTCACAGATTGCAACCATTTTGCACTTTGGACTTATAAGGGATTTTATCAATTGAACATTGCTCAAAGTGATTCAGTGTGTTTGGGAGTGAGAGAAGACCATGCCTAGCATAAATGCACCCACTCGGATGTATTGGAATAGTTCCTTTAGTCACTCGAGTTGCAGAACAAAAGTCACCACCAGAAAATGCCTTTGAGATAGTGAAAACTAAGAGAGGTTATTGTAAAGGAGCCCAACACGATACCATAGGCTAAGATGAAAAAAAATTAAGTGTCATGGTATTCGAGTAACAGTCTGTCGAAGATTGTAGCGATTTTTCACTTTGAACTTATAAGAGATTTTATCGGTTGAACATAGCTCGGAGTGATTCGGCGTGTTTTGGTACAAAAAAAGACTATGCCTAGCATAAATGTACCCACATAGACACGTTGAAATAGTTTATTTGGTCACTCGAGTTGCAAAACAAAATTTGCACCACTTTGTAACTTTAAATTACTTGCATTTGACAACTTTTTCCCCAAGTGAAAAGTCGCCACCATAGGAAAATGCCTCTGAGATAGCAAAAACTGAGAGAAGTTATTGTAGAGGGTCCCAGCAGGATCCCATGGACTTAGATGAGAAGTTTTTAAGCCTCACAGTGTCTCAGTAATAACCTACCGAAGATTGCAGCCATTTTTCACTTTGGACTCATAAGGGATTATGCCAGTTAAACATAGGTTGGAGTGATTCGACATGTTTGGGTGCAACATAAGACTATGACTAGTGTAATCGTACATACCTAGATGCATTGGAACAGTTGATTTGGTCACTCGACCTGTAGAACAAAAGTTGCACCACTTTGCAACTTTACACTACTTGTATTTGACAACTTTTTCCCCAAGTGAAAATTTTCCACCAAGGGAAAATGCCTCTGAGATAGAAAAAAACTGAGAGATTTTATCATAGAGGAGTCCAACATGATCCCATAGGTTCAGAGGAGAATTTTCTTGAGTGTTATGGTTTCTGAGTAACAGCCTGTCAAAGATTGCAGCTATTTTGCAGTTTAGAATCTTAAGGGATTCTATTGGTTGAACATAGCTTAGAGAAATTTGACATAGCTTAGAGAGATTTGTCTCCCCCTTTCCATGCTTGGCCTTTGAGAATATTGACATATGGGGAACACCACTAATCCTATGCATCTTGCTCAACCAGTAAAACATTTTGGATTTCTTGAATTGCAATATATAGTTATCTGACCATATGATATGTTGACTAAATGATATGCCCTTGCTAGCTAGATCAGCATAGAACATCTAAAAGCAACCTTGCACAAACTCTATAGAATTTGTGTGATCATTAGTGATGTAAAAGTGATACTCCCTCAATACTTTCTTGTTATCCTCTGTATTATCATTTGCATGAATGAATGTTATATGAACAAATATAGCAACCTGCATGGAGTTGTAGTACTATGATTGCACCTCATTTTATGGTTGTAGTGTGTAGTTCTCTACAAAGTCGACAACTAAAATGATTCTATGAAGTGGTAACGTGTCCTTGCATAAATTGAACTGTGAGTCCAACCATCGAGCTCTATGTGTATGGCTTGCATACATAGACCACGTGATCACAAAAAATGCCAATAAACTAATACACTAGAATCCTATCACTAACCAATTCACACTTCTTTGATTATTTCCCATCATTTAGAATGTAGGCCATTGTCTTGTATTTTCCAAATTCCACAATTTTGTCTCCAATTGTGTGTGTACTAGCCAAGTGTTGGAAAATTGTCAAATCTTGCATGCCACCACAATAATCACATGTTCCATCCAAGCATGACTTCTTGTAAAAATATTGACCATCCAATCTTTCACATAAAATGGAAGATAATAATTCCCTTGAGGATTTAGGTGGAGGCCTTATGTTACATTCCTACAAAACATTGTTAGTATGCATATCTACACATATACGTTGATAAACATCATAATGGTTAGAAAACTCAATATGAACTCTACAACAACAAGTAGTGTGTGTGTGATTTATTTTGACATAAAAAGGCTTTAGCATTTCAAAATACCTCTGACATATTTTAATTTGAGGAAATTTTTTTACAACATCAGAAAAATATTATGTTTGAGTGGTATCGAAATAATGTTTTGGATGTGGCTCACTGATTTGACTAAGAATTCTCCTTCTTACAACATCTCTTTGATTGGGGGAGGTCCTTGTGTTATTGTTCCAATAATCTACTATTATAGATCTCAAGGCTTGAGCAATTCTTTTATCTTTTTGTGGCACTCTACATGAGAATTCCCATAACTCATTGCTATTTGGATCCTCCACTCTTTCATGCCTTCCTTTGGATCTCATTAGAAATGATCTACTTATTTTAAAAGGCTTAATTTTCTTTGTAAGGTTCACCTTGCTCCTTATTTGACTGCTTAACAGTGTTGTTGTCATCACACATCACGTGGAACAACTATCCTTCATGTGTGAGGTAGAACCCACACTCTCGTATGCACTCATCAAGTTCTTTACAATGGAATTTTCACTTGATTCATTTGAAACTCTTAGCCCAAGACTCTTCATGGTGGTCCTAAATTTGAGTTGGCTCATCATTTCAACAAATAGTTGGCATCTTCCAGCCTCACTTAGCTTCTCAAAAAATAATCTCCATATCTTCTATGCATATCTTTGACATTAAATTTTTTAAATCTTATTAGGCATCCATTTCAAAACATTGGAATCAATATCAATAAAAAAATTAGGTTTTCTATGGAAAACTCTAGGAGGAGTTCTCAAATGTAAATTTTTGTCAACATTAGGAATGTCAACAACATTGGGGATAAATCGCATACCTTCAATCAGAGGTGCAATTGATGACATACCTTGATATTGACATGTAAATGATATTGTACCTCCAAATTGATATGCCATTTTTGGAGTGACTTCAAATAGAAATGTGTTTGCTAATGTACTTTCAAAACCCAATGTTGTTGATGTTGCACGTCTTCAACTGTAGATGTGATTTCTAATGTACTTGGAAAACCACATGTTGTTGTTGGTGTGTCTTCAACTGGAGATGTGCATTGAACTTCACTATGATTGATGATGTGCCCCCAACTTTGGGATCCATTTTTGTCCTTCCATAGAAAAATTTCATTTGTGCCCTTTGTGTTGCCAATTGGGAATCTCTCTTAGATTTCACGAGAATTTCTTGTTGTATGGGTTGTAATTCCTTTGCTTCATGAGCTATAGTTTTTTATTCTCTTCTCCTTACATTTTTAGCTACACATTCTTCTAGTGTTAGAGGCTTTGGTCATTTCCTAGGCATGAAGTTGAATGCTACATGTTCACAAACACACATAGAACAAAATTAAGTAATTCATTTTATGAAACATATTGGTATCACTGGTTGCATTGCATTTTATCAAACATATATATGCTTCAACATTTTTCATACATATCTACCTTAGCCTTTTTCATACATGTCTACCAAATAATTTTATGAAAGAAGGCCTTGAGATGCTTGGAAAAATGCCTCCAAGAAATGTGGTCAAGCATGGTGATGGACATCAACATGAGACCACATTTCTTTGAGGCATTCTTTCAAACAAATCACTACCTTATTTTATGCTACCACATTTTCTGAACATTTCTACCAATGCATCTTATCAAACATGTCTATGCTACAAAAAATTTCATACATTTCTACCTCCATACCGTAAGAAAAGTAAGTAATGCATTTTTCAAACATATCCATGTACCATTGATTACATTGAATTTTATGAAACACACCAAGAATTTTATGAAACATATTCATATCATTGATTACATTTCATTGTATTTATTTAAAACTCAAAGCATTACTTTACATTGGATAACTAATTTAACTTATCAAACATTTTTGTCCCCAACCTAGTGTTTAAAGTGAGCTTCAATAAAACCCATAACTTTTGATTCATTTGGTGAAAATATATGAAACTTGGTACTAACTTTTTGTAGGCCTATATGCATGTGCTAACAAAAGGAGGGTTGCTAAATCATCATTTTGTGTGTTATTGAGAACAATTTGTTTCTCTTTACAACTATACTGTGTAAAACCTAGTACTTTGAGGGATTTGTACAAAATCGCTTCATGTAAGCGTTGATCAATGTTAAGAAGGGTTTGAGGGGATTATTTGCAGTGTGAACAATTACTTAGGAGAAAAAAAGTGTCAAACTGAGGGTATAAGTTGTTGCCATCTTTGGAAACTAGAGAGTCTTGAGCTTACTATTGTCAAAACCACATTGTGATTGTCAACCAAGCCATGAAGAACATGAATTCAAAGAAGGGTTTGTGATGCTATATCTTGGAATTATTCACTATTTCTTTGGAAATGAGGTAACTTAGAAAGGAAAAAATCATTTTCAATTGCACAAATTTTTCCCTTTTTTATTTCTTAGAAAGGTAAATGGTATGAATGAGTGGAAACTTGCATTAACAACTATGTCAAGTCACTTGAATTTATCTAAGCACATGAAGAAGGTGATTTTTTTATGGCACAAAAAATGGAAATTTGCATTAACATTGATGAAAGCTCTTTGGTTTTCCAAATTAGTTGAAAATAAAAAATTTTACACAACCATCACTAATAATGAATTTGTATCTATTATGTCATGTTTTCCATTTTTTATCTTCAAGCTCCTAAACTTTAAACTTTAACATGCAGCATCCATATAATTTAATATTGAATTCTATGTGTAACAATGAAGATTTATAAAATCATCAAATGAATGGTCTATAAATTTTCAAAACAAAACAAAAAAAACTCAATATAAACATCTACCTAAAATGAAATAGAGTGAATTCCACTAGCCATGCTGGAAATGGACTACTATAAGCAATGAAAATAGAATTCATAAGAAAATTTGTGTTAAGTTGATGTTGTTTATATAAGTTTAAACATGAATTCATCACTATTATACCATGTTTTTCATTTTTTTATTCAAACTCATAAAATTAATTTTTTTTATGCAACTCCCATCTAATTCACTGTTGAATTATATGTCCAATTGTTATGATTAATAACATAATGAAAGGAATTTATTTCATATTATCAAAAACAAACAAATATACAAAATATAAACATTTTAATATTACCAAAATGAATATATTACCTGAGATAATGTAAAATAATGTAGAAACTTCAAAAATGTCTTCTTCTACGTTGTCTAGCATGCAAATATGTGGAAAAAGGCGATGGATCAAGCATAGATTGGTACAACCGGGATTCAACTACATAAAAAAGGTGTTTTTGAGTTGGATAAAGTGTTGAACTAGAAAAATGTAGAAGCATGTGGGCCTAAATCACGGGGTCAACCCCTACTTTACCATAGCAACTCTTGTACAACCCTCGTATGGTGAACCTTTTTTAGTACTTTTAAAATCGCAACAGTTAGAAGTTAGCTAACATTATGTAGTTGATGCACAATTTTTCTGATAATTTTTTAATGAATATTTGATGTTTTACTAATTTGCAAAGTGGACACTTCCTAAAAATAGAATTTTGGCCGTGCTACCCCTACAAATTTTGGAAACTAATTGATTTTTTTTTATTTTTTACTTTTTAATTTTTATAATGGAGTCTAGTTTCTAAAAATGTAATTTATTTGAAAAATTGATGAACGATTAATTTATAATGAAAAAATACCAAACACTACTTTTTGGCAAAAAAAAAAGACATACAAATAAAATAAATTATGGATGAAAAACTTAACATTTTTAGAAAGTGAAAAAAATTACATCATTGGATAGCTAAGAGATAACCCAACATTACCCATGTGTTTGATTTTTTTGATATTGAACCACATGCAATCCTAACAGTGAGCACAAACTCAATTATGACAAATATGGTGTTTTTTTTAAAAACACGTCTCTGGTCGTTGGAAATGCCCTCCAAGCCTTTGGGTTGGTATTCCAAGGAAAATACCAAGCCTAAGGCTCGAGAATTCCCAAAGCAAGATATAAGGCAAGCACGTTGTAATGGAAGCGCGTTATATCTCACTTTTTACATGGTTTTTGCTTCTACGGGGAACATGTCAACTAGGACATAACGCAAGCGTGTTATAACATGCTCGCATTATGTCTTCCTTTATGTTAAATGCCAATATATTGAATGTATGCTAATATATTTGTATGCTTGTATGTACATGTATGGCATGTATGTATGTATGCTTGTATGGATGTAATATTATATGTATTATGCTTGTATGTATGCATTTATGTATGTCTTTAGATGGAGGGAGAATTTAGAGAGAGAGAGAGAATCTAGAGAGATGGAGAGGGGGTGGAAGTGAGAGTTTAAGAGAGAGGGAGTGGGAGAGAAGGGGTTGGAGTGAGGGGGACTTAGCTAGGTAGGGTGGGAGGGAAAGAGGGAGGGAGAGAGAGAGGGGGGTGGGAGAGAGAGAATTGAGGGAGAGGGAGAGAGAGAGGGAGAGAGAGAGAGAGAGATGGAGAGAAAGAGAGAGTTATGTAGGTAGGTTGCCAAATGGAGAGACTTGAGAGATAGGTAGTGAGAGGGAGTATGAGAGAGATGGAGTGTGAAAGGGAGGGAGTGGGAGAGAGAGGGAGTGTGAGAGAGAGGGAGTGGGAGAGAGAGGGAGTGTGATTGAGAGACTTGAGAGAGGGAGAGGGTGTGGGAGGGAGTGACCTGATAGAGATAGAGAAAGAGGGGGGTGGAGTGAGAGGGACTTATCTAGGTAGGGTTGAAGGGATAGATAGAGAGAGGGGAGAGAGAAAAAGAGAGTTACCTAGGTAGGTTTCCAGAGGGAGAGACTTGAGAGAGAGGGGGGGTGGGAAGGAGAGACATGAGAGAGAGGGAGAGAGAAAAAGAGAGAGTTACCTAGGTAGGTTTCCAGAGGGAGAGACCTGAGAGAGAGAGGGGGTGGGAAGGAGAGACATGAGAGAGAGGGAGAGAGAGGTAGTGGGAGAGAGTGGGATGGAGTGGGAGGGATATAAAGAGAGATGGATAGAGGGAGCGAGAGAGGGTGGTAGGGATTGATTGAACGAGATGTATGCAGAAAGAGGGAGATGGTAGATAGAGATAATTAGAGAGGGTAGGAAGGAGGGAAGGAGGGAGAGGTGAGATGTATAGATAGAGAGAAAGTGATAGGGTTTGAGGGTATAGGGTTGAGGGATTAGGGTGGAGAACCTATAAGGTTGATGGTTTCTAGGGTATTAGGGTTTAAGGTTTGAGGGTTGAGGGAATAGGGTCGATGGTAGAGGGTATTTGATTGAGGGTATAGGGTTGAAGGTTTAAGGGTTTAGGGTTAAGGGTTTACTTGGCTGAGGGTAGAGGGTTTAGGATATAGGTTTGAGGGTATATGGTTGAAGGATTAGGTTCAAGGTCTAATGTAAGGGGTAGAGGGTTTAGGGTTTAAAGATTGAGGATTGAGGGGTTGAGGGTTGAGGGTTGAGAATTGAGGGTTGAGAATTTAATGTATAGGGTAAAGGGTAGAGGGTTTAAGGGTAGAGGGTTGAAGATTAAGGGTTTAAGGTATAGGGTCAAGGGTCCAATCTATAGGGTAGAGGTTATAGGGGTTGAGAGATTAAGGGTTGAGGGTTTAGGGATTAGGGTAGAGAGTTTTCTTGGATTTCATGGTCTAAGGGTTGAGGGATTAGGGTTTATGGTAGAGAGTATTGGGTTGAGGGTAGAGGGTAGAGGGTTTAACAATTTAGGGTTTAAGGGATTAGGGTTGAGGGTCGAGGGTTTAGGGTTGAGTGTTTAAGGGTTTAAGGGTTGAGGGTTTAAGATTCAAGAGGGTTGAGGGATTAGGGTAGAGAGTTTACTAAATGGGTTAAGGGTTGGGGGATTAGGGTTGAGGGTAGAGGGTAGAGGATTGATAGTAGAGGGTAGAGGTTTTACGTGTTAGGGTTTAAGGGTTTAGATTTTAGGGATGAGGGATTAATAGGTTATAGGGTAGAGGTTATAGGGGTTGAGGGATTAGAGTTTAAGGGTTGATGGTTGAGGGATTCAGAGGGTATAGGGGTTGAGGGTTGAGGGTTGAGGGATTAAGAGGGTATAGGGGTTGAGGGATTAGGGTTTAAGGGTTGAGGGTTGAGGGTTCAAGGATTAAGAGGGTATAGGGGTAGAGGGATTAGGGTTGAAGGGTTCAGGGTTCAGGGTTCAGGGATTAAGAGGGTATAGGGGTTGAGGGATTAGGGTTTAAGGGTTGAGGGTTTAGGGATTAAGAGAGTATAGGTGTTGAGGGATTAGGGTTTAAGGGTTCAGGGTTAAGGGATTAAGATGGTATAGGGGTTGAGGGATTAGGGTTTAAGGGTGAGGGATTAAGAGGGTATAGCAGTTGAGGGATTAGGGTTTAAGGGTCCAGGGTTCAGGGATTAAGAGGGTATAGGGGTTGAGGGATTATGGTTTAAAGGTTCAGGATTCATGGATTAAGAGGGTATAGGGGTTGAGGGATTAGGGTTTAAGGGTTCAGGGTTCAGGGATTAAGAGGGTATAGGGGTTGAGGGATTAGGGTTTAAGGGTTCAGGGTTCAAGGTTCAAATATGAAGAGGGTATATGGGTAGAGGGATTAAGGTTGAAGGGTTCAGGGTTCAGGGTTCTAGGATTAAGAGGGTATAGGGATTAGGGTTTGAGGTTTGAGGGTTGAGGGTTCAAGGATTAAGAGGGTATAGGTGTAGAGGGATTACCGTTGAAGGGTTGAGGGTTGAGATTAGAGGGATTAAGAGGGTATAGGGGTTGAGGGATTAGGGTTAAAGGGTTGCAGGTTGAAGGATTAGGGTTTAAGGGTTGATGGTTGAGGGATTCAGAGGGTATAGGGGTTGAGGGTTGAGGGATTAAGAGGGTATAGGGTTTGAGGG